>APFE031402122.1:0-10002 GCA_000404065.3 Pinus taeda | reverse complement strand
GTGTGTTTTTGTGACATTATTATTAATATAGCAATAACATGAATTAAAATTATTAATATAGTAATAACATGAATTAAACATATTAATATAGTAATAACAAGAATTAAATAATGATAATGATTAGTGTAATAATGTCACAAAATAGTGTTTTTTCGTGACATTTTAAAACTAATCATCCAGACCCTAGTGCATGCTCTGGATCAGCCATGCCCTAGCTGCATCTCAGTTCCTCTGCGCCCTTGTTGCTCTGCGGCATGAGGCTTTGGGCCGTCTGCCGCCCTTCTCAGTGTTCCACTTTGAGCTTCTACTGTTTAGAGCGGCCGTCTTCTACTGGGCGGGATGTTTAAGCTAGGCTTGCCCTCATGGAGGCCCCGATCTCACCCCAAGCTGGCCTGCCCTCTTCTATTGAAGCTTTTTCTCGGCTCTTGGCCGGCATGCTACAAAAGAAGAAGAGCGAAGCAGCCAAGTTTGTCAAGCGACTGGAAGACATTCCTAAAATCTCCCTGTCGCCAGAGACCCAGATTCAAGTTGCCCTCTCCTTGGCTGAGCGGGTTCTTGTTGGTCAGTTCACCAATCTATGGCCTTCTCCTAAGACCACTGAGTCCTGAGTAAACAGGAACTGGGCTCCTCTGATCTAGAGCAGCGTCACCTCTTACTTATTAGGTTGAGGGTATTTCCTTTTCAAATTCACCTCAAAGGAGGACAAGGGTTTGTTCTTCCAGAATGGCCCCTATTTTATGGGCCTCTAGGGCTTGTACCTCAATAGATGGACCCCATATTTTGACCCTGCAGTCGATGTCCCTTCGGCGGTCCCTGTTTGGGTCAGACTTCATAATCGTCCAGTCCATTGCTGGAACTGGGACTCGCTGAAACACATCAGAAATGCCCTTGGGAAGTTCATATATAGGGCAAACAACAAATATCAATATGATTGCGCTCGTATATGTGTAGAAGTAGACCTAGAGGTGGGTCTCTCGGAAGCCATCAAAATAAAAGTAGGAAGTTGGTCCCATCTGCAGAAGTTGGATTATAAGCAGCTGCCTTTCAAATGTCGAAAATGTCATGTCTATGGACACTTCGCTAAAGGTTGCCGAATCAATGTGGAACCAGAATAGGGTAAAGAAGAAGCTTGGAATCAGGTCAAGCGCACCAGGAAATCCCCAAAGCAGGATGGTCCAAATGGAAGAGGTCCATAGGCGCCCCCTCAGCAACCCCCTCCCAGAAAGGATTAAGAAAACAAATTTTCCCCTCTAAGCTCGCAAATAGAGGAATCTCAGGAACCAGAAAAACAAAAATCAACCCGTCCCTCTAAAGCCCCCAAAGGTTCTGGAAATGGAGTTGATCAAGCTGGAAGTGGTGTTCTAGCAACAGAGGAAACGGCTGAAAGTGGTGTAACAACAATATATTTGGCAAGGGCTAAGAGCTCCAATGGAAACATTATCGCAGCAGAGGAAGAGGAGCATGAATCAGAGTGCTGGGAGGAAGAAGGGGAAATAGGAGAATCCCAAGCTTCGATAAGGAGATCCAAAAGAGGCCGCAAAATAGACGGGGAAAAAAGAGAGCAGGAAACCTTCAAGGATAAGCTTCAAGGTAGCTAGCCAACTCTTGAGAAGCTCCTAGCATAAAAAACAAAGTTGGCAAGAAACCAGCCCCAAGGCTCCAAGGGAGCCAACTAGAAAAATAAAAGATGAAGATAGTCTCCTGGAACTCTAGAGGTATGGGGAGCAGAATCAAAGAAAGTTTAATAAGAACATAAACTCCTAACATACTTCTCATCCAGGAGAAAAAACTGGAAGACTTTGTCTTCCTTTAGGTAAGCAAGAAACTTTGGAGCAAATGTGAGGCGAAAGTTATCTCAGCTCGAGGGGCTTCTGGAGGGCTAGTCACTCTTTGGAATGCTAGCAAATTCTTTTTCGTCTCTGAATCCCTCAATACTCACTAACTACTCTTAAAATTGCAGCACTTAGACTCAAAAGAGATTATCAGCCTCTTTAACATGTACATCCCTGTGAACACTATCGAAAAGAAGGCCTATTGGGAGTCTATAGGAACCCAAGCAGATCTAGTCAATCTGGAGAATATCATCATAGCAGGAAATCTCAATCTTACTCTCCCTTCAACAAACAAGAGAGGAGGCATCATTGCTCGAGATCCGGCAAGGGAATGGGCAGAGGACCTTATGCAGGACTGGGACCTACTGGACATCAAGCCAATCTCGGGTAAGTTCACTTGGACTAACAAAAGAATTGGTCCTAGCCATATTACTTCTAGATTGGATAAATTCTTAATTCAAAGCTCTTTCCTTCTGCTTGGATTAGAAGCTAGAGTTCACATTCTCCGTTACAACACTTTGGATCATAAACCCATCAAGCTGGAACTGGTGTTTCAGCTTGACCTTGGTCCAATCCCCTTCACATTCAACCCACTCTGGACTAGTGAATCAGACTTGATGCATTTAGTTAAGGACATCTGGAGGTAGCTAGTAAAGGGCTCCCCCTTTTTTGTCTGGGAGGAGAAGCTCAAAAGAGTGAAAATGACTTTAAAAAGCTGGGTCAAAACTCTACCCAATCCAGCAAATGAAAGAAAAATTCTTCAACACAGTTTGGAAAGTCACCACCTCCAAGCTGAAACAGCTGATATAACCAAAGAATTTCTAGACAAAGAAGCCCAGCTGTATTAAAACTTCCACAAGGGTTGTCTAACAGAAGAAGAGTATTGGAGATTTAAGTCACGTAGTCTTTGGATTAAAGCAGGGGAAAGGAACTCTTCCATCTTCCAAAACAAGCTTAGGCCAGGAAATGCACCAATGCCATTTCCGAAATTAAAGATGGCATTATTACCTCATAAAGACAATGCAAGCATCAAAAAAGCTGCCTCCCTTCATTTTAAAAGCCTATATAGCGAAGATAAAAATCTAGACCAAAGCTCTGATATGACTGACGTGGTTCCCTCCTTGATTACGATTGAAATGAATCACCTTCTTGAAGCTAAAGTCACTAAGAATGAAGTCAAGGATGCCCTTTTTGACAAGGACCTAGACAAAGCCCTTGGACCGGATGGTTTTACAGTTAGATTCCTCCAATCTTGCTAGCAGATTATGGAAAAGGATCTATACAAAATGGTTATCAAGTCCCAAGCTTGCCAGAAAATCGGAGGAAGCAGGAACATTATTTTTCTTTCTCTCATTCCCAAAGAGAAAGGAGCCAATACTTTCAACAGGTTTCGGCCGACATCACTATGTAACATTAGTTATAAACTGATTACTAAAGTTATTGCTAATAGAATTAAGCTCATCCTCCCCTAACTCATTCCGGAAAGCCAAGGAGGATTCATTCAAGGGAGACAGATAGTGGACAACTACATGCTCGTCCAAGAGGGAATCCACTCAAGTATGAGTCCCAAGGAAAAAGGTATCGTTGTCAAGCTTGATTTAGCGAATGCTTTTGATAGAGTCAAGTAGAGTTTTCTGCTGAAAGTCTTACACAAATTTGGATTTGGGGAGAACTTTATAAATTGGATTCAGGCCTGCATTTTGGAGCCTTGGATTGCTCCTTCAATAAACGGCAGAGCTGCTAACTTTTTCAAATCCATGAGAGGGCTCAAGCAGGGGTGCCCACTCTCACCCCTTCTGTTTGTTCTTCAAGCTTCTGTCCTCAACTTCTATTTAGACAAAAAAAATGATGGATCAGGAAATTGTTGGGCTCTGTATAGCAAGAGGTGTTAAAAACATCAACCATGCGCTCTTTACGGATGACACCTTGTTATTGGGATCTGCCTCTGTGCTTATAGCCTCTAGATTTAAAGGAGTCCTCGACGAGTTTTGTTTGATTTCGGGAAGCAGTTTAAACATTGGAAAATGCCATATCTATTGCTGGAACACCACTTCTAGCATGCTCAATTCCATTTCTAGAACTTTTGGTTTTGCAGCCTCCTCAAACTGGACTTCCTTCAAGTATTTGGGCCTTCCTGTCTTTCTTAAAAGAGCCTTCAGTAGATATTGGCATTCCCAACTTGAGGAATTCAAGAACAAACTACTTGTTTGGGGCTTTTCCTGGCTCAACATTGCTAGTAAGTTTGTCCTCATTAAATCTGTGCTTAACAGTCTTCCCTTGTTTCAGTTTTCCATTCTTCTTGCTCCCTCTGGGATTCTCAGAAAAATGGAGGAGATCATTAGGAAAATTTTTTGGAAGGGGGGCAAGCAAAATGAGAAAAAGTTTTCATTAGTCAGTTGGGATTCCATCTCCAAACCGCTCTTAGAAGGAGGCTTGAATTTCAAAAATCTTGGAGTTCAAAATATCACCATGGGGGCTAAACTCATTTGGAGGATTATAGCTCCGAACCCTGGCTGGGCTCATCTAGCTCTTTGGAAAAAATATTTATGGGCAAACGTTTCCGCTGTCTAGGCCATCCTCTGCTGCTTCTGAATTCACCCTTCCACAAGCTCTATTCAAAAGCCTGTCTGCTTATAAATATTCATGCCTACTGGGTCCCTGACAATGGAAAAAGGGTCAACCTTTGGACAGATAGAATATGAACAAGGAGCCACTGGGAGACTACCCCTCCCTCCAAGGGTTGTGTAGGTGGATGGATGCTGGTATGCATTCCCTGTGGGATATCTCAGTCTGGTAGGAATCTCACTGGGCTGGATGGAAAATTGAAACGCCCCCAGATTTGGCTATAGAACGCGAGGAACTACTCTTCAAACTTCATGGATTGGCTCCATTGCGGATGCGAAGCAAGGATACTCGAGGTTGGGGTGTGCAGGCTAGTGGTTATTCTGTTGCTCAGGGATACGCCAAGCTGTGCGAGTGCCCCCATGTGGCCATGAATCCAGAGCCTTGGAAAGGGATTTGGTACTACCCTTCGCTGCCAAAAATTGATTCTTTCAATTGGTTGTTATTCCATTCCAAAATCTTGACTGATAATAATCTGCTGAAGTGTGCTTCCACGGCCCTTCAAGGTGCAGACTTTGCAAGGCAAACTAGGAAATCGTTTCACATTTGATGCTAGATTGTTCCTTTACTTTGCAGATATGGTCCGTGCTGCTGGACACTTTGAGTCCCAGCTTCGAGTTGCCTTCCTCCACTGCTAGTTTTTTTGATAGGTGGATGCAAAGGTACCTTGGTCCTCCTCCAAAAAACAAAATTATTAGAGTGGCTTGGTTAATTCTCCCTAAAATTATCTACTGGCAGATCTGGCTAGAGCAAACAAAAGGATTTTCCAAAACTGTGAGCAGGACGTCAAGCTAGTGGCAGTTAAAATAAAATGACAGTTAAAAGAGTGCCTAAGAGACCTCAAATATGATTTAAATCTCACCTAGTAGGATAAAAACTGGGGCTCTTCTCTCGACCTACAGCTCCAAAAATTAGTAAAGAGTATCCCCCTCCTAAAAGTTTGGCAAATAAGGGTTACAGAAAACGAGCTCCAGGGATGGATTGCAAACCAACAAAGGCACTCCTTATTTTTTGATGGGGCTGCTAAGGGAAATCCTGGAAGAGCTAGTGCTGGAGGAGTTATATTAAACCCAGCTGGTTCTAGGATCCGCAGCTTCGCCTGGGGCTTGGGCATCGCTTCCAGCATCCAAGCTAAGGCTTTGGCTCTTTTTCAAGGACTCAAGATTCTGAAAGTGCTGAACATTAGGGAAGTCAATGATATTGGAGATTCTCAGGTTATTATCAACACTATGGTGACTCGTTCTAAGATAAAGGACCTAAGGCTAGCAAGCCTGATACACAAAATTTTAGATCTTGGTGACTCTTTCCATAATTTAAATTTCTATCATGTGTTGAGAGCCAATAGCGAGGGAGGCACTGAAGCTAACAAAGCATCCCTTCTTACGGCTTGTGCTCTGCTCAAAGGCAGACAAGAAATATGGGAGCCAATTCCTTAAATTAAATCATTGTCATGTTTTATTGCTTTCTGTTAAATCAGTTTGTTTGTACCCACAAGCTTGGGAAAATCTCTGAAATACACTATATAGTTGTAGCTAAGAAAAGATGTGAGCTAATCATAAGTGTCACGGTATTGCAAGGCTATTCGGCACTTATCGTTTTAGACTCACCCTTTGTAATCCACTTTTTGGCATTAAGGCCAAGTTTCTAATAATCCACTACCCATTTTTGTAACAAACAATAATGTCACAAAATAGTGTTACAAAATAATAAAACATAAAACAAACAAACTATGTAGTAATAATATGAATTAAAATTATTAATATACTAATAACATGAATTAGATAATGACAATGATTAGTGTAATAGTGGTACAAAATAGTGTTACAAAATAGTAAAACATAAAACAACAAACAATATAGTAATAACATGTATTAAAATTATTAATATAGTGATAACATGAATTAAATAATGATAATAATTAGTATAATAGTGTTACAACATAGTAAAACATAAAGCATAAAACAAACAAAACAATATAGTAATAACATGAATTAAAATTATATATAATAATAACATGAATTAAATAATGATAATGATTAATATAATAGTGTTACAAAATAGTGTTACAATATAGTAAAACATAAAATATAAAACAAACAAACAATATAGTAATAACATGAATTCAAATTATTAATGTAGTAATAACATGAAGTAAATAAGGATAATGATTTGTATAAAAACGTTACAAAATGGTGTTACGAAATAGTAAAACATAAAACATAAAACAAACAAACAATATAGTAATAACATGAATTAAATAATGATAATGATTAAAATAATAGTGTTACAGAATAGTGTTAAAAAATGGTGTTACAATATAGTAAAACATAAAACAAACAAACATTATAATAATAACATGAATTAAAATTATTAATATAGTATTAACATGAATTAAATAATTATAATAATTAGTATAATAATCTTACAAAATAGTGTTAAAAAATAGTAAAACATAAAACAAAAAACAATATAGTAATAACATGATTAAAATAATTATAAATCGATTAAGTAAAATAGTGTTTACAAATAAGTGGTTACAATATAGTAACATAAAACATAAAAAAAAACAATATAGTAATAACATGAATTAGTAATGATGATGATTAGTATAATAGTGTTACAAAACAGTAAAACATAAAACATAAAACTAACAAGCAATATTGTTGGGTCCCCATAATACTAGTGATTACCCCATTACTATTGTAGTTGTACCCCTTATTAATATTGTTGTGCCCCTATTGTGCTCATATTATTACTGTTGTGCCCCATAGAAGCCCACTGTTGTTATTATTGTGCCTTTACATTATTATTGTTATGTAGGCTCTGATTATGTTATGACCCCTTAGACTCCTATATATAGAGAAGAGGTCTTTTCATTTGAATCATCCAAGAATTGTTCCTTTATATAATGTAAAGGAGGTTCCCCCCTCGAAGAGGCTGAATTCTAAGGCGTTGATCTATCTTTTCTATCTTTTCTTGAGCTGGTCAATAACATTTGGTATCAGAGCTTTGGATTCTAGGGTTTCACTGCTCCAAACAGGTCATCATGGAATTTTCGCTATAACGTTTTTTATGCGTCGTTTTAGAAGTTGAAAAAAAAACCCGTTTGAGAAGACATCGCGCTAAATCTCGGGTCCAAATTTTAGATGATTTTGTGCTATAATTGCGGAGATGTGATCTGAGGAAGTTGGTCTTTTTGCAGACTCTTGAATTACATTCCAAACAGGTGACCTGGGGAAAATCATCATAACTTTTTCTCTGAGCATTGGATTGAAATTCCATAAAAAGGTGCAGAACACAGACGGACTGTAGTTTCTTTTATATATTTTTCAGAGCCAGAGGTCGAAACAGCGACTCGTGGAATGTCGTACAAGTTCGCAGAGGGCTACCGCAGGTCACAATTTTAGAACTGGATGATCCAAAATTGCAAAGATACATCAGAGGCAATATCGAGCTCCTACAAAGTGAAAAAAGGTGTGTATAATTTTTAAAATGTTTTCTTAAGCTTGGTTTAAAAATTTATTTTGAAGGAATTCAAAGGGCATAGTGAAGAATTATTATCAGTAATTGATGCCCTGAAGAAATAAAATGGAAACACCTAGTAGGCGACCTGAAATCTCTAGCATGACTCATGAAGAAGAGGAAGAAATGAAACACGATATATCAAAATTACGAGACCACGTGCAACAAGTGTCACTTGCACAAAAAGGAACAGAATCTAAGATGGATTGTTTAAAGAAAGGTGTAGAAGGTAAGATGAATGAAGTGGAAGCTAAGATGGATGATTTGAAGATAGATTTGAAAACAGACATGGAAGATATTTTAGCTAAATATGAATAAGTTGCTACAAGAAAGGGTCAATAAGGGTGAAAGGGTAGTAAAGGAAACTCGTGATGAGAACAAAAGAAATGTTAATCATGATTCCATAGACTCTAATGTTGGATCTAAGACCCACCATATTCC
Source organism: Pinus taeda (assembly GCA_000404065.3). NCBI lineage: Eukaryota > Viridiplantae > Streptophyta > Pinopsida > Pinales > Pinaceae > Pinus > Pinus taeda. Next base: position 1,585 of record APFE031402122.1, on the reverse strand, counting down.
AAAAATCGATATGAGGAAGTTTGATGGCAAGGATCCCGCAACATGCATATTACAGATGGAGAAATTTTTCGATCTCAATAATGTGCAAAACACACAAAAGGTACATATGGAAACTTTATATTTGGAACCAAATCAGTTTGTATGGTATCAATGGCTTTGCTCTCATAAACAATTTATCACTTGGTCAATTTTTACAGAAGAATTGATAGCACATTATGAGGATACAAAAAGCAACACTTTTTTTAGCCAATTGATAAGTCTCAAACAAAAGGGTTCAATAATGGAGCACATTGAGGAGTTCCAAAAATTGAACATAAGGTTAAAAGATATTCCAGAGGAGCATAGGATTGATGTGTTCATAGGGTCTTTAAAGGATAATATCCAACATGATGTTCGCCTTTGGGAACCTGATTCATTAGAGAAGGCATTCAGGTTAGCAAGAAAAATGGAAAGCAAATTTATGGTAACCAGGAAGCATACCACTCACAACTATAAAGACGGAAGTGTTGTTGCCCCTAGTCTTCCACAACCTATAAGGTTGACACCACAACAATTGGAAGAAAAAAAGAGCAAAAAGGGCTTTGTTACAGTTGTGATAGCAAATACACTAAAGGTCATAAGTGTGCTGAGAAGAAATTATTCTACATAGATTGTGAAGAGGAAGAAGAAAAGGAGCAAGAAAGGTCAAGAAGAGGATATACTCCAGGAACAAAGCCTAGATGAAGAAAAAATGAATCTGATGATATCTTGTAATGCATTGGTGGGAATTACCACTCCTCAACCATCAAGATAGAAGGACAAATCAAGAAGAAAAAGGTAATAGTGTTGATTGATTCAGGAAGTACCCACAATTTTATTCATTGTAAGGTAGCAAAAGAATTGAATTGCTTCCTATATCCAGCACCAGAGTGTCAAGTGATGATTGCAAATGGAGGAACAATAAATTTCTCTGGAAAATGCCATAATGTCAAGCTATCCATGGGAGAATATGTATTGACTAGCCCAATGCTTTCCATTCCAATGGGAGGTGCTGATGTTGTACTAGGAGTCCAATGGCTACAATCCTTGGGTACAATAGCTTTAATTTTCAAGAACTTTTCATCAAATTTTTCTATGGAAGGAAAGGAAGTGAATTAAGGGGTATTGCAGGGAAACCAGGAAAGATAATCAGCTCTAATGGTATGACAAAGCTTCTAAAAAAGGAACAAAGAGGTGTAATTGCACAATTATGTTCGCTAGATGTTTCCACATCAGAATCATCTATTTCTCTAGATCTCCAAAAGGTCCTGGATAATCATTCCAAGGTATTTGAGACTCCTAAAGGCCTCCCACCTGTACGTGATCATGATCATGCTATTCATCTAATTCGAGGAAGTGTACCTCCAAACATCAAGCCGTACAGATATCCTTATGTCCAAAATAGTGAAATTGAACGTATGGTTGCAGAAATGCTATAGGCTGGTACAATTCAATCAAGTCAAAGTTCTTTCTCTGCTCCAGTAGTATTGGTGCACAAGAAGGATGGATCATGGCACATGTGTCCGGATTATAGGGAGCTCAACAAGCTCACTATTAAAGATAAGTT
>APFE031402064.1:0-20288 GCA_000404065.3 Pinus taeda | reverse complement strand
ACTAAATATAGTTATCAAAACTATCTAGTAATAAAAACTATTTTTTTATTAAAATGGAATAACTAACTCGTTATCCAGATTAAAACTCTTAACGCAAATTCTCTCCAAATGAAAACAAAGACTATTAACCCAAACGTTAGAACATGGTTATGAAACTCAAACTTTATCAATACGGTTCTAGTTTAAACGGGTAATTAATAATTATTAAAATGTTTTTAGCGTAATATTATTTAAATTATAAAAAATTTAATAGAATTAATTAAATGGAATTATTTATTTTAATGTATGTTTTATAAATAGTAAGGAGTTAAAAAATTATTTATATAGGGAAAAAGGTTGGGTAGAAAGAAGAAGTACTATGTTCAAGAGATTAATCCACATGTGATTTCCAACAAAAATAGTTCATTGGAGAGCCAACTTTTCGTAGAGGGCAAAGATTCTTATTGATCAATCAAGAACTAACTCACTTCAACTTAGGACAGTGGAAGATACCTAAAGAAACTTGGGAAGAACGAGTGTGCACTTTTGAGGTAGTGGAATCGAAAATCATTTCATTTTGGAATGTGAGGCTTTCAGATAAATAAAGGACAGTTACGACACTATGTTAGCATCAATCCCTTGATATTGTTTGGTTATTATCCAATTGAATAGAAAAAAATATTGTTTGGTTATTATCAAATTGAATAGAAAAAAATTAAATTGCGAAAAGCAAAAAACAAAAAAATAATAATCCCATCGTGAACATTAAAATATCTATTATTCATTCAAAATATTATTAAATTATAAATTGATAACTCGATGGGGACTTATTGCCTCCGCTGCAGGGCGCCGAGAAAACGTGTAAAAACGTGAGGCAGTTGGTGGCAAGAGTTGTCCGGGTGGACGTTCATCCAAAATTCTTGGGCAATGTCAATGTGAAAGTAGGCTTGACGATAATGTATCACGGACTTTTCTTTGGTGTCTGCTTATATTCTGGCCCGATTTCGCTTCCTTGTGACAGGTGGCTGTATGATTACGTGGCCATTACATTTACACATATCTTGATTTTCATTGTCCCATGGTTTTGAAATTGCTCAAATTGAATTTTCATTTTCATCGGCGCTTGACGTGGCCGACAATTTTGATACCTGCGAAACCAGATGGAAGCCCAAACCAATTTGGTACTTCCCATGCATGATGATTTATAGAAAAAATTATAATTTTTTTCTTTTGCTTTAACGATAAAGTCATCACTATGATGAGTCACACAACGTCATAGCTGGAAACGAAATGATAGAGTAATAATTGGTAACGAAATCTATAAAGTTGCTTCCCCTAACCTCTAGTCAAAACTCTATCTTCTTCTTTCAAACGTTCGTGTTGAAAATAATTAGTTTATTAATGGGTATTAAATGAGGAGCGATGTATATGTCTAATATTTTTTTTATTATAAATTATATTTTATTAGATATACCCATCTTGTTATAGATATTTTTCTAATATTCTTAGAGATATGTCAAAGATTCTCATGACTCTTTACACCGCATGATTTTATCTCGAGATGACTTTGCATTTTTGGAGCCGGGTACTACGTCAACTATTTTGATGGGATATAATACTCTTTTTGAGGTCTATGGAACTTGCTTGACGGGTTGAAGTCTTGATGGGCCCCTCCTTGAGCCTTGATCGTTGATGGCCCCCAAGCCTTGAGCTTTGATGGGCTCTTTCAAAAGAGTTAACAAATTCTCGAAAAGGTGCATGGGGAAAAGTCATGAGAGGTGAAAATTTAGGATGCATTTTGAGCAAAACTGGGGCAAGGTAAAAGTCCCGAAGGGTGAAAAACCTTCACAACAAAAATGGGGCAAGGGGAATAGTACCATGATGTAGATGATCCATTAATTTCAACCCTCTTGTTGGGGTCTTGAGGCTAACTTAAGGCGAGCTCAGTTCAAGTGGTTGGCCACCTCCCATTGCCATACCTTTGATGGAAGTCCTGTTGCCTTACCCGTGGGCTTAAAACCCATCCATCTCTAACAACTAAATGAAGGTCCTTTATCACTCAATGTAGAGATCCCGGCTATTGGGTTCAAAATTTCCAGGGAGCTACCATCCCCCTCTCACTACACCTCAGTAACACCGGAGAGTCATTACTCCCCGGGGAGAGGACTGGCTATTGGGTCAAGATTTCCGGGTGAGCCCACGGCCAATTCACCCTACAGTGAGGTGACCTCAGGAAGAGGTGAGGTTTTCGTAAAGTAAAAGAGGGAGTCTTACAGGCCCCCTAAACAACATTTTGGCTAAGACATCTCTTGTCATGCTTCATAGATTTTCAAGAGGAATCTTACAGGACCGCTGAATGTCATACTGGCTAAGATGATAATCTCCTCATTGTTATGACTATTAGGCTGACTCACTATCCCTCTTTTTTTTTCCATCCATCCCATCCATCCCATCCCTTTGGAATGGGGATGAGGGGGTACTTATATATATATATATATATATATATATTATATATATATATTATATAAAACTCTAAAGTGTCATCTATTTTTTTTCCTTAGAGATTTAATATTAAATTAAAACAAGACTCTAATTTCCCCACTGTATAAATTATTTTACACTAAAGACGCTTAAATTGAATATGGAAATTAATTTTAAACACTGATTTGTAAACTATTTTGGAGTTATGTCCAAATATCCTTTAAAATTTGATAATATCCACAAACAAATATCCTTTAAAATTGGATAATATCCACTAAAAAATATTAATATAACAATATAAATTTATAATATATTATATATTAAATTTTAATTTATACTTTGTTTTTCTATTATTAATATTTAAGAATATAATTATTTTATATTAAAATTTGAATGAAATGCATTTTTTTTTTATATTTTTAAGAATAATTGAACTGCTTTTACTTTCAATTATTTACTCTTTTTTAGATGAAATATTTCAATTATTACCTCTTTGTGATGAAATATTTATTATGATCGAATTTAATATTTATTTAAGTTATTTAAAAAAAATATTGATACGAATACATTTTTTATACTAGAAGTTAATATATTTTTTTTTTTATTTTAATTACTTTATCTTTCTAAATTTTTATTAATTATGTTTTCATATAGATATGGATTTTTTTTTTATAATTAGATAAGAGTAAATAATTTTCCATTTCTTTCATTGGCCTTATATATCTACTCAAAATAAAATCACCCCATCTCCTTTAGTTCTATTATCTTAAAATATACATCTAAACACAATTAATTTATGATAACAATACAAATATAATTAGAAATTATAAAATATACATCTAAACACAATTAATTTATGATAACAATACAAATATAATTAGAAACTATACATAATAATCATAAATTAAAAAACAAAATATTAATCTAAAATGAAATTAGAGGATAAGGATTTGCTTCTCTATTAAAAAGGCACAAACAAAATATTAATCTAAAATGAAATTAGAGGATAAGGATTTGCTGCTCTATTAAAAAGGCACTTCACTAGATCATTTTAGAGTACAAGGATATGCTGCTATATTATAAAGGACTTCACCAACAATTGCACATCAATTAAATTTGAGTTAAAATGTTTATATGTAAAATTAACAATGTTCATTAAAGTAATTTGATTAAATTAAAAAGGACTTCACCAACAATTGCACATGAATTAAATTTGAGTTGAAATGTCAATATGAAAGCTTAACAATATGCATTAAAGTACAGTAATTTGATTAAATGATTTAAGTGGAACTTTTAATTTAAGACTGGAATTATTTGAGATAAATAAGGATCATCGTTAGTGGTGATAATCACCTTAAAAGTGATTGTAAGGACATTTATATTCAAACCAATACCCAACATTCAAATATATGATAATAAAGAGTCACTAGAGGAGGGCAATGCCATTAATGGATGTGGGTTGAAGTGGTTAGTATTAATGGAAAATCGAGAGGAAATCACTATATAAATTTCAAATTTTCTCCAATAAAGTTGAGGGCACGAAAATAATATCTAGTTGATATAAAATTACATATTTAGTATCAAAATAGGAAATTATCTTACTAAGCTTTACTTGAAATGAATATAATAGAGTTTTTTTATTAATTGAGTTATTATATAAAGTTTATTGAAATTTGGTGATTAAAATATCAAGGTTATGTGAATATTTGATAAATAAGGGATTTATGGCTTATTCGTTTTATTGACGTAAGTATTGTGCAAAATTTAAGTCTTGATTTTGTACATCGAATTTTATCTTCATAAATATTATTAGGCCTCTATTTCTATAATTTGTACAAGGATTGTTGTTTTCCCCTTACTACAATGCCTCTTCTTGGTCATGACCTACATACCACAACAACTTATTCTACAATAAGCAAAGATGCTTCTTGCTTTCTTCTTACCAAAGTTCTCCTATACAATTAATTGCAATAAATGGAATCATGGACCTATGGTGTCTAATGTTTGTTCAGTTTTCCTGTCTTCAAGAATCCAAACTTACCAAGTGAATTTTCTCTCTATAGAAATGTTGTTGTTGTTTCCTATTTGAAACTTGGTGCCCCCTATAACTAATCCCCTAGCCTTATTTGCTTTTTTCCATTTAAATTACTAAGAATTCTCCTTTCTTTGTTAACATCTTTCTTAGAAAGCTACTTTGAAGGTTTTTCTAGTTGAATGTCAATAATTCTCTTGATTATGAGCAAAGTAGCTTTACAATATTTACTTTGATTTGTAACTATTATAATTCTTTCTTGGCTCTCCATCCATCCTCCTCCCTTTCGATAAAAGTACTCCTTGAGAATGAGAGTGAAGGAGGAAATATAAAGTACTAGAGCGTAGGGCTAAGGGAAAAAGCCATGACCCTTTATTTCCCTTCTATAGCCTTCTCTATTATTTTACTTTTTTTCTTTTCTTTTCATTTAAATCTTGTTTCCTCGCATATTTATTTATTATAGTCAACTTTACATTCACATTGTTTTGCATAAATTTCTTAACTTTGGTTAATTTTCAAATTAGATTGCAAGCACTGAGCCTTACACATGGATCAACTCAATTCATTTAAGATCACACTTCATCAATGAAAGGCTTTTTTTATCTTGAAAAGCTCAAGGAAACCAATAAAAATCAATGTTCCTTTCATTCAAAATTTCGCTTTCAATTGGATTTTGGTAAAAAGTTTGACTTTGGCTTTGGCTTTGGTTCATGGCTCTAGTTATTAACCCTAGTCCTAGGTGTGTCTCTAGCTCTGGTTGTGATCTTTCTTGTTCCCTTTGTGCAAAAATATTCTCACAAACTCTTAGCTCTAAGCAACCTTTAGATCCTAACTCTAGAGTCAAAACTCATTCCTATCCCTCTATCTATCTTGGAGATGGTCCATCTTAGTAGCCATGAATCTAAGTTGAATTATGGTATTCTTGTTCAATATGACCCCAACACATTTTCATCACCTATCAGTGCCATGAAAGTATTAGGAAATAGATACCAAAATACTCTAAAAATAAGAAGAGAATATGTTTCATGCCTTGAGAAATAGATGAAAGATAAACCTATTTGACGGGGAAACTCCTTTTACAATAGAAGTGTACAAGAATGAGATGAGATGCTCTAAAAATAGGCCTCCTTGGTATATATATTTGTGTGTGTATTAGTGTTTTTGGATATACCCTTTAGTTGTAATTGTACCCTTTGTCTCATGTGTGTGAGAGAGAGAGAGAGAGAGAAAGGTATAATTACAATTAAAGGGGGGATATAACTCCCCTAAGCAGAGGGGTCAATACTTCACTTAATCTAAATATCCCATAAACATAACCTACTTGTTGTTGCTTGACTAGCTAAACTCAATCTATCTTATTGAGACCTACATCTTACTTGACTAATCAAGACCAAATTGCTTCTTTACTAGGAAATTTGATCTATCTTATTAAGTTATTACTCTCTCTTCCATCCTCTTCATGCTATCTAATGAAATCAATATCTATTTCTCTTTTTTCATTTGAGATTGAGCATAACAACTCTATCATTGCATCAGAGGACACCATCAATTGAGCCTTGTATTTAATACTACAATAATATAACAATATAAATGTATCTCACTATCTAGGGATGTATATGGGGCTTTGTATAGGTATTAACATGTCTCTCCCCTTTAAACAAGTGTTGTCCTCAAACTTGATTGAATGCAAGTGTTTTTGCATGAATACCTTATCTTCTCATCATACCTCTTCCATTGGTAGATTACGTGTTCAATACATGTTGAGTTTGCAACTGTTTAATCATTGTTCAGGGATCGTTTCTAGTTATAGGATTATTTTATATTCTTCATTAGTCTTTGGTAAACTAATTTGAATTAGGATATTGTCACCAATTACCTTATTTAACCAAGAAATATGGAAGGATGGATGTACACATGAACTCCAATTTATAAGCCATACTTCCAATCCTCTATAACACCTTATAGAGCCCATAATACTTGGTTGCTAATTTATTATCCTTGTTTTGATTATTGAGGGACATCTATTTATATGGTTGTAACCTCAAAATTACCCAATCCCAAACTTCACATTCCTTTTCACTATGATGTTGATTTGATTTTTGTTTCATCCTATTTTGCGTTAAACTAAGTCGTCCTTCAACAGTTTAAGAACCTATTATTGGTGCCAAATTTGTTCCTCCACTATTTGAGCATTTGCATTCCTTTTGAATGGTGTTGTGATGGATGAAATATGATATCCATAAAGTTCCATAAATGGGGACATTTTTGATGAAGTATGGAGATGTATTATAATATCATTTTTCCAAGGGAAACCACTTGAATTATTGTGTCTATTTCTCATATCTAAAGTGACAACGATACCCTTCTACACATTTATTTTCAATCCCATTTTTCCCATCAAATTGAGCATTAAATATTATTTGTGAGATAATTGAATACACAAACAGGAAAATAATTTAGTCCTAAAATTTCCATTGAAAATTGAATCTCTGTAACTGACAATAACCTTGGGGATTCCATATAGCTTTTGGAATATTCCAATGAATGTTGCAACTACTTTACTTCTTTTAAAAGTATGAGAAATAGAACAAAAATGGATATACTTTGTCTCTCAATCGACTATTACAATGATGATATTATTTCCTTCAGATATGTATAAACATGTAATAAAACCCCTTGAAACTTCTTCCCAATGTTGACTTTATATAGCTAATGATTGTAGGAGACCTAGGATCTTAATTATTTCTCCATTATTTTTTTGGAAAACCACATGATCAAGCAAAAAATTTTGAACATTAGTTTTAAGGCCTTCCTTGGAAAAAATCTTCTTGATTCCATGGTAAATTTTCAAGAACCCTAAATTTCCTCCTATAGGAGAAGTGTGCAATTTGAAAATGAACTTTTGTTTGAGTTGGGAATTCTTACATAAAAATAGGCAAACTTGACACCACAACAAATCATTCTTTCACGTAAATTTATCTAATGCACTTGGGCCCTCTTGTAGTTATTGAATGATCTTGAACAATATTTGCATAATTTTGATCTTGATTCCATTTTGCCCTTGATTCTTCCACCTAATTAGAGTGTGGAAGTAGAAATGACACATAGTAAACCCTTTGTTCCTTTTTGTAGATTATTTAAAAGTCATAAACTAGAGTTTTTGTAACCCAATTTTGTTTATTTTATAAATATAATTGTTTCTCCAAGAAGCACTTCAAACTATCATGATTTGATTATACATTGAAGTGTCTTCCTATTAGGTAAGGGTGTCATTTCTTAACTGCATGTAGTATGGACATCATCTATTTTTCATAAATATATTTGAGTAATTTTTTTCTATTTAGTTGGATTCTTTTAGAGACAAGGGACTTTCTTTCTTGCATTAAAACTACACTAATGCCATGGCTTGATGCATCACACTCCAAAATAAAAGTTTTCATGAAATAAAGTGTGACCAGTATACGAGTCATATGTATAGCCTCCTTAAGTTTTTCTAAGGCTTTGGTTTCATATTGAGTCCAAGAAAATTCTTTCTTCATTAATAATTCTATTAGAGGTTTTGTTTTTTGACCATAATTCTTGACAAACTTGGGATAATAACATTTCAATCCTAAGAATCCTCTAAGTTTCTTCAAGGTTTTGGGGATTTTATATTCCATCATAGCTTTAATTTAGTTAGGTTCATCCTTGACACCTTCATGAGATACAATATGACTCAAATATTCCACTTCTTGAACTAAAAAGGCACAATTAGAAGGCTTTGCATATAATTGTTACTCTTCCAATAGTTTTGAGACTATGTCAACATGGTTTACATGCTCTTCCCAAGATTTGTTATAGTTTAGTATATCATTAATAAAAACGATTATTTTAAGGATGGTTCTGCAAATAGTATTCATCAAGATTTGAAATTTTGAAAGTGAATTAGTAAGTCCAAAGGGTATAACAAAAAACTCATAAATACTTTCATGTGTTTTAAGGGATGTTGTGGGAATGTCTTCTTACTTCATTCTAATTTTTTATCTTATTGCAAATGGAGATCCAACTTAGTAAACAAAACTTCTCCATGAAATTGTTCTAATAATTCATTCATTATATGAATGGGAAACTATATTCGATGGTAATTTCGTTGAGTTGCTTACAATCTATACAAATCCAACATAAGCCATACCTTTTTGTAACTTGTTATCACTTAGGGAAAACCTTGGGAGTGGGAAAAACCCTAAGGTAACCTTAGAACCTCTTTTAGGTTGAAAGCCGACCCTTCAACCTAGAGAGGGATATCTCCATAAAAATCAACTACTCTATGGTCACTGTAGTAGAAGGTTTTTTGCAATTGAGTTTGGTGGCCATATTTAGATCATAGGATGAAATTGGTTGGGAAGCTTACAAAACATACCATTGCGCATGGAGTCTAGTTCTAGACAAGTAATGTTACAGATCTAATGAGAAATCTATAGAAATCATGATAACTGCAAATCCTTTGACTTTTTGAGAAATTGGAAGAAAGAGAAAATTAAATGAAACAAAGTTTATAATTGACTGAGACAACAAATACTAATGGATGATAAATACAATAAAGGAACATAAATGAAATCTAATCTTAGATACTAACATTTTCAGACATGAAAGAAAGTTTATATAACAAAGAGGAAACTAACAAGGAGTACAACACGAGTTTCCTACAAAATGCTCATTAAAAACTTTAAATATATCCAAGATTGCTCAAATATAACATAATGAAAATATGTTGTTTGATAAAATTCCAGTGCTTCTTCATTCTTCATAAACTGTTTTATAGAACCTACATGAACTGTTTGCAAAATAATAGTCTCCATTTAATTACAATAATTTGAGACATCTAAAATACCTTCAAGTTCATGTATGTGAGTTATAAAACTTAGATACATTATGTTTTTCCTAAAATAGCTACAGGAAAATATGTTGATATGTAGGTGAAGTAAAATATCTCTCAAACTATCTTCCTTAGAAAAAGAAACAGGTCCCTAACTGATGTCTCAACATCCTAGCTGGAAAAACATGTCCCTCTGCAAATCAGGCCTAAAACTCCTCCAAAAATGCTTTTTAGTTCATCCTTATTTCTTTTGAATCTACTGGAAAAAATGTTGATAATGTTGCTGCTAGCTTCACTGGTTTTCTATTTGTAGATTTCGTTGACATGATGACTATCAACGTTTTCATTTTTGCCTGATTTCAAAATTTCTGATAACAGGAAGGCCAGTCATTTCACCTGTTTGAATATCGTTGACAACGGAGATGTCAACGTGCCTGTTTTCTCCAAAATCACTGACAGACAGACTGTCAGCTTTTGTCCCTGTATTGTTTTCTATCAACCAACACACATAGTTTTCACCCAAAAGTAGTTGACATTGGCTCTGCCAACTTTATCAAAAAAGCTGAAGATCGGAATGTAAGCTCTCCTGACTATTCCGCTGGATATAAAAACTATAAGGCCGATTGTCATTGATAAAATTGAAAACCATGTTTCATGAGATATGTAGGCAAAAATCTATGTTTCATCCCCCAAGCATCTTAGCTAAGGGTACTAGTAGCCTTGAGCAATACATCTACCTTCTCTAATCTTTTTTTTTTTTTTTACTTTTCCTTGTCTCCATGGGTCCCTTTTTCATATTTTATCTGCCTCTACTCTTTTTAGAGCCTGTAGCCTTCTTCCTATTAATAATGATGTCATTCAGTGGCATGTTGTCATCAATCACCTCCTTGGAAAACTATGGGTTAGTTCTAAGTTTGATCTTGTATCTTAACTTGTTAGTTGGCCTCATATGTCTATTTCCACCATTCAAAACTTTAAACAATGTCTCCCCTCTTCGGTTTCAACCTCTGCTTCTTTTCCCTTAAGATCCTCTGTTTTAGCTATGTCTACAGGGGGGTTTTTGGGGGTTGGATTCGTAACATGGGAAGAGACAACATCAATAGGTAAGTTCACAGGGGATATAGGGTCTGACTTATGAAGCCTAACACTTTTACTTTAGTAAACTTTAGGGATCTTTGGACTAGATGATGTAGATGGAACTTATAGGTTTTCTTGTTTGGGAGGGTGCTCAATAGGAGCTTGATTTTTAGCTTTCTCCCCTTTTTGGAAGCCTTTGGCCTGCATCTTCTCTTAAGGGGTTGAGGTTGGAAACCTCCCCATACAATGAAATGATTCTAGGTCCTTTCTGCTTTGGCTAACTGGATTTCTATTATCAGTTTTATTAGGGCTTTGTGCTATGTAAAATGAGAGGAGGGATTTGTGCAGGCCGTGAACCTGGCTTCCATATGTTTAAGGCTCTCTAACAAATGCAAGATGTGCGAGAAAATAAAAATGGTAGAGGTTTACCTTCTTAAACCATCCTTCACAAGTAAAATATTGTTGTAAGAGGCAGAAAAGGACATGCCATTTGTCTTGCGACCACTCCTTTTGAACTCCAGCCCTCCAATTCTTCCCTCTAAATTCTTCTTTGAGGAAGAAAGTGACATTGATCCTTGCCAACACATGGCTATGGAAAATCCTATCACCATCCACTGGTAAGGTTGTGGCCCCAACAATGGTTTTCTTTGTAAGTGAAAATGATAAGCCTCCCACCTCCACATGATTTTCATCAAATTCCTGTGCAAAATATTGAGCCACTACATTGTGGTAGTTGGTACATTAGTGGAAGAATTCACTCCAACTGGCTTGCTGGAATAACTGGTGAATTTCAGGGTATATGTCCAGCAAATTTGGTGCCTTGGGCTTGGACTGGTTCGACTTACCTCCTTTCCCCATCTCGCAACATGGTCTTTCTGAGATTCGATCCTGAATCCTTGTGAAAAAAATTGTTTACAATGTGAGGTGTAAATGACTCTGAACTAACAACAAACAGACTATTGACAGGACAAGGTAAAATAAGTTTATATGCGGATAAGATAACACAACAGGCGAGTGAATAATCACAAGGCTTCAGGTTATGATTACAAATAAAGTCTGTATCATATGGTAAGATCATGTTAAATGACATTCATTCATTGCAGTGGAGGAAAAATTATTAACTGATACTTTTACCCTCTCGAAACAGATGGAGACACGTTTCAATGAAAACGCTGACACTAACATGGTCAGAATAGTCATCACTTTTTGAATTTAAAAACTGGTTTCGGTGTTGCCAATTGGCCTATCAGCCAAAATGAAAAATGTTGATACACTCGTCAACGAATTCCTTCACAAGACCATATCGAATTTATAAAAATGATAATAGCCCCGCTATCAATAATTTTCCCTATTTATTACAATTAAGATGCTGACACTGCAAGTGTCAGCATTTTCTAAAAAAATTAAAAAATGAAGTTTATTGTGATAGCAAATGGCTCCATGGGGATGTTGTCGATCAACGATGGCAACAAGAACTCCTCGTAGACTAGTTGCCTCATCCATTACAAACACTATCTCAAAACAAAAGTGACTAAAAAGTAAGGACTTCATCTTTTAAGAGATGATTTTACAAACTCTAAACTTGAAAAAAGGTAACTGTTTCTAAAACCTTTATTTTTCGATGAATATCAGCAGAACCTTAGGGCCTTCGCTTTGGGCTTCAAGTCCCTTTGAATATTCATCCACACCTGTAAGAAATTTTTCAAAATATATGGACATGTAAAATGAAACTTTAAAATAATTTTGTGTTTAGGAGATATAATGCTCCAGGAAACATCCATTGATTGAACCTCCTGACAAGAATTCTCCCTGCGGACCTTCTAAGATGAAATTGTTCATACCACGAAAAGATGCAATTCTGTATGGACCCTTCCAAATGTTCTCAAACTTCCTGTGCTTACCTTTATCCTCAATACATGCATCCCATTTTAAAACCAAGTCTTGGCATTTGAAGTCATCCTATTTAGTTTTTTTGTGAAAAAAATTCTTAATCTGATCTTGTACTTCCTGATATTTTTCATACATTCTCTCTCTCTAGTTTCTTGCACTTCAATTAGTTTATTTATCCTTCTCTATAGTTGATTTGGTTCTTCTCCCAATTCTTGCAAATATTTCATAACATGCATTCCAATTGAAGAAGGAAACAATGCATCAACACCATACACTAACTGGAAAGGAGAAGTGTTGATTGACCTCTTAGTACTAACTCTATCTGCCCATAAGGAAAACTTGAGTTTTGTGTGCCAAGCCTTTTTGTTACCTTCTAATAACTTTTTAATAATTTTGACCAAACTCTTATTGGAGGATTTTGCCAGTCCATTACCTTGAGGGTAATAAGCTATGGAATGGCTAAGCTTGATATTGTATTCTTCGTAGATTTTTACTCATCTCTTAGACTTAAAACACTGTGCATTATCAGTAAGAATCCTCTTTGGGCAACCAAATCTAGAAAGAATATTTTCTAAGAATTGAATAACCACAATATCAATAGCTTGCCTGCTCGGAAGTGCCTCAATCCACTTTGTGGAGAAGTCTGTTCCTGTCAAAATCCATCCATGTTGTGTTGGCGATGCCAAATGAATTTCACCTATAAAGTCAGGGCCCCACTACTGGAAAGGTGCCTCCACAGAGATAGGTTTCAAAGGTAAAGACATCAGTTTTGACTTACCCTAAAACAACTGACACTTGTGACAGGCTACTACTTCATTTCTGACATCAAGTAATAAAGTATGCCAAAAAAATCCATCTCTCAAGATTTTATCTGTTGTAGCCTTCCAGTAATGATGTCCCCCACATGCTCCTTCATGAAACTCTTTACTCATTTTCTTAGCTTTGTCTTCTAGTAGGCAGTTCAATAAAATACCCCGAGGATCTTTCCAATACAAGTAACCATTTTAAAGACAATACTTAACATATTTTAATCTAAAAAATCTAGCCTGTGTCTTATATATTCTTGGTGGTACTTGTAAATTATGTAGAATGTAGACAACTTCAACATACCACATACATTCCTTAAAACAATATTCAACTTTAACAATCAATTCTTCACCTGATAGATATGATAATTCAAAAATACAATTTATACCAACAACATCAAGATTTATTTCAGTCATTAGTCTAGTGAGACCCTATCCTTTAATTAACTTGGTAGGTTTTACTTCCAAGTCAAACTCCAACATTTTAGCAATCCACATCCCTCTTCTGCCATCACTGTCTAGTTGTACTAAAATACTCTTTATTGCAGCATCTGACACATATGCAGTCACATGAGAATGTAGAATAAAATCTATAAAATATTTTAGTGCTTTGATTAGAGCATATGCATGTTTGTGTAGAATATTGCATTTCATTTCAACATCCCTCAACATCCTACTAAAAAAGGAGTTGGGTTGTTCTTGACTAGCCTCATTTTTCTGAAGCAACACACTGGAGATAGTGTGTTTGGAGGCAAAATAAAAATCATGAAATCCTTTGAAAAATCTGGACTAATGAGTAAAGGTGTTGCCCTAAATCTCTCTTGATATCATTAAAATAATTCTTTTCTTGCTTAGCCCATTTAATATCGCTCCCTTTCTCAATCATACTTGTTATTACTTTTAAAATTTTTGCAAAATTTGGAACAAAATGCCACAAACAAATTACTTTACTTAAGAAAGATTGCACTTCTTTCTTGTTTCTTCGCTGCTCAATATTTTGGATTGATGTCACTCTGTTGGGTTCTATCTTGATGTCGTCCTTCAATACTATGTGTCCCAATAACTTTCCTTATTTCATGGAGAAATGGGACTTTTTGGGATTTAGTCAAACTCCAAATTTCCTACACTTGCTAAAGTCCATTCTCTGATGTTTCAGATGGGCAGATTTAGATTTTGAGAAAACTGTAATGTCATCCAGATAAATTACCCCAAAAGTATCTATTTCTCTAGCAAAGGTGATGTCCATTATCCGCTAAAAAGTAGCTATGACATTCATGAGTCTGAATGGCATCTTAGAATACATGAACATACCCCACGATATGGTGAAGGTAGTCTTCTCCTGATCTTTTGGGTCAACTAGGATCTGATTGTATCCTGAAAACCCATCCAGCATGGAAATCCTTTTTGCACCAACCACCTTCTGCAGAATGTGATCCATTTTCGGTAAACGATAATTATCCTTTAGTGAGACTTTGTTTAAATTTCTGAAATCCACAGACAGGCCAATTTCCCCACTTTTCTTCCTCACCAGCACCAAGTTTGCTACCCAATTGAAAAATCTGAGTGGAATGATGATTTTTACAGCAAGAAACCTTTTTACTTGTTTCTCAATCAGTGGCAATAGCTTCGGATTGATCCTTCTTAACTTTTATTAAAATGGTTTTTCATCTTCCTTAAGTGGTATAGTATGTTGGATGATGGACTGATCATAAATATTCAAATCTTCCTACCTCCAAGCGAATTTATCAACAAACTCTTTTAATAATTTTACATATTCTAGATTCTACTCCTTTTTCAAAGCATTGGAAACTTTGACTACCTCTGGGTCACTGTCGGTC
Source organism: Pinus taeda (assembly GCA_000404065.3). Taxonomy (NCBI): domain Eukaryota; kingdom Viridiplantae; phylum Streptophyta; class Pinopsida; order Pinales; family Pinaceae; genus Pinus; species Pinus taeda. The sequence continues at coordinate 5,330 of APFE031402064.1, read as the reverse complement.
CTCAAATTATAATTCTTCATGTCACCATCACTCGATAGAATTCTTGGCTTCACTGCCACATCATTAGAATAAAAAAATCTTTCTAAAGGTACCAAGCCTATAGGAATTATATTGTTAGTTAGTTGAATAATTTCATGTCCATTTACAACATTCAAAAAGATTGTTGTTTCATAATTCTTATTTGTGATTTCATCTTCATGCTTTTCTATTGGGGTGCTAAGAAATTCATCAGTTCTTTCCAGAAACCTTTTGATTTTCTAATAATCTTCAAACATTTGCTAGTGCTTTGTATTATTTGGAATTGAAGGCATGTGTCTAAGATTTATCTCATACTTTTTATTTGGATAAATCAGAATTCTAAAAGCAGTAGAAATTGTTGCTAAGGAATCTGCAATTCCATTCTCCTCCCTTGATATCAGTGAGATCTCATGTTCAGAAAATAAGTTAGAAAATAAATCCCAAACTTCATTTCTATAGGCTCTCATTCTCAGATGTTTTTTGTAACAGGTACCTTTGAATTTGTTCACAATCAGGTCTAAGTCCCCAAAATGTGAATTTTCTGCGCATTTTTCTCTCTTAACAAATTTAACCCAATGACGAGAGATTCATATTCCATTACATTATTTGTATAGTCAAAATGCAGTTTAAATGAATGTATTTGATTTGTACAATCCAGTGGTACAATCAACACTCCTTCTCCAGAACCTTTCTCCCACGTGGAGCCATGTGTTGTCACTTTTTCTAGCACCAGTAGCACAAGTGCTTTAGGAGATATGAAAGCTTCCTAGAGACAACCTCGGGTTGAAGGGGGAGACCAGTGCCTAGGACATCTTAAAGAGTGCTTGAAAAAATTATATTAAAGAATTGTGGCACTTTGGTTTGTCACAAATAATGCAAAGGGGTTTGATTCATAACCATTCATAAAGGTACAATATATGAAGTATCTTCTACATAAGAGTACTAAGGAAATAATCATCAACTCGCAGGTGTTAAAATCATATTAGGAATGTGTAGTGATTTAATTGTTGAAACATAAGTAATGGGAGAAGATAATAGAAGAGGAGCTCATCATATAAAGCTTAAGGTCTAATAATTCTATATATCAAGACTTAGAGAGAAACAAGTGAGAGAGAGTGTTGTGAAATGCTAATATGCATGAAGCGATTTTTAAAGACTCGATTTCCATCATGAAACAAGCATTATCCATCAATGTTTTGATTTAAATGAATCTACATATGAAGGGAAATACACCTAGCTGCTATTTGGCATGCAATCTGTGAAAATTTTTAAATATATATGAAGAAACAAAGAGAGAAGAACATACTGCAAATCTAATAATCTGGAATCACCTGGAAGTTTGTATTAATCTCTTGAACAAAATCATCATACAACAAGCTTCAAACAAGCCTTTAGGAAAACAAGAAAAGGTCCTGTAAGAGAGAAGTATTTCCCAAAACTTATGAACCTTTCTTAAGTGTTTCTTCCTTCCTTTTATAAGGAGAGCTAGAGTTTTGAATAATAGCTACAAAATATCTCAGCTGAGCTCTAGCTATCTGATTGACTAGCTAGTCTCAGTGTGTGATGGCTATGCTGCAAAAAACTGATTACAACAAATTTGACTGCTCCATTCAAATTCTATACAATATAGAATAACAAAACATGGGAAAACTAAATGAAGACTATAAGAAAATATCTCCATGCCCATTCATGTGATCGCCTTTTGATCAAGCCATGCCTTTGTCATAGTCTTCCTCCTCTGGTACTTGGCTGGTTCCCGTCGCTTTCACCTTAAATGCTTAATTTTCCCACTATTTGGAGCTGGTGGAGATCAAATATCGGTTTCATGACATGGTACATAAACATAGATCAACAAGGAAATACTAAATTTCTCGACTACATGGAGCTCCATGCTGAGCCATTAAGTCTTCCTGAGGACGTGCGAGAGAAGCAGTTTAATTCATTTCTGTTGGACATGTAGTCCTTGGTTTCTTGTTGCAAAGTATTTCACAAGACGAGCCCCTTTTTAATTTCCAACTGCTCCATTCCCTCATTTAGTCCCTCAGCTTCCAACGCATACACCTTTAAATATATGTATTACAATATCAAAACTCTTACATATCGAGACTTTTATTCTAAAAGACGTTACAAAACAACAAGACCAGATGCTCCTTGGCCTCCTTTGGTTTAACCCCTTTCTGCATTTCCCACCATAGGACTGAGGGCTATGACCGTAGGATTAGCCTTAGGGCACTTAGGGCCCTTTTGTTCCTTCCCATGGGACTCTTTCCTTTGTAAACTATATAACACCCCTTTCCTTTAATTTCCTCTAGTGACCATGTGTCAGCTGAATATCAGAGCCCCCTTATCGATGATTTCCAATCGGGGTTTTACTTTGGGATTTGCAGCATGCTTGTATCTCTGATCGTTGATAGCACTTTGAGTTTAGCCCCAGGGTTTGGATGGAAACTGCATGATAGAGGCCCAGGGACTCAAGTCCCAAGCCTTCAGGGGCTTAAAACCCTTTAGTTGGGACGGGGGCTTGTTACACAAAAATATCGTCACCTTGATTATTTGCAGTCGGTGTAGGCCTATCATCACCTATACCAGCTTCCTAAGCAAGTCTCAGACCTCAGCTCTTCAAAACAAGCTTTGGAAATGAGAGAAAGACATCAAAAAGCAATGTAACTCTGGTTCTGCACTTTCTCTCACTTTTGCTTGCGGGCCTGCACCTTTTATTCAGAGTACCTGCGTACTTATACGCTCTGTATGAAAGGGGAGGGTGCGTACCCCTATGAAAGTCAAAAGGCGCAATTTTTATCTTAAAAAACTCACTTTGGGTTAATTCTAGATCTTTCTAGAAGGATTTGTTACGTGGATTGTTCGCTCCAAGTGGTTCATGCATCCCATACAAGGAGGAACTAATCCCTTGTTGAGAGGAGCTATCCTTTGAAGGAGGACTCTATCCCTTTGAAGGAGGAGATGGTAACTGATCTCCATTGCACTATAAATTGAGGCATTGGGTCAATGGCCAGAGAGGTTAGAAGCTGAATTTTTGAGGGTAAATGCTAGCGAAATCAAGACTTCCTATTTGAGCTTAAGAGGAGAGATCACATACCTTTTTGGCCCTATTAGGGAGTGAGTGAAGCTTGTCAAAGTAGAGGAGACTTCTTGTTGGACCCTGGAAAGAGCTTGTACAGTGTCAAGGCAAAGGTTGTAAGGTTCTTTTCTTTTGAATTAATACAATTAAGCTCATTTTTCTCAACAAGTATCTTATGCTATTTGTTTCATGGACTCCTTGACTTTCATGTTAAATATGTTTAATAATATTGGATATTCAGGTGCTATTTAATTGTTTGCCTTGTTTGTGCTTGCAGGTTTGCGACAAAGGAACTTACTTGGATCAAAGAAGCGAAGGCATCTCCGAACTTGTGTTGGACATGAGGTAGGCTCTTAAACACACTTGTTTCCCATTATTTATAAAGCACATTTAGAGAAAGATAGTGTTTGGTTGGTTTGTTTGTCATTAGGTCTTCATTAGATTCTAGGAAGGTCTGTCTTGTCCGCAAGATCGACTGATTCCGCGTGACAAAATGGCGACTACACTGGGGACTTGATTGTTTTCCTCGTTTTTTCTTTGACTTGAGAAACTTATTTTTGGTTTCTGTTTTTGGCTTGTTGTGTGTGGCTTTGGGTAGACTTAGTTTATTTAGCTTTGTTTTTTATTTTTCATTGCTTTAGTTGAAGTCCACAGGCTGCGCTTAGATCACAGTGCGTACCTGTACGCACTTTGTTTTTGTGCACAGAGCGTACCCGCACCTGGGTGAGCTCTGCATCTGCGTACCCTGCTAAATTTTTGAAAATTTTGACTTTTGCTCTTTTAGTTAATTTTATTTTGTTTTTCTAGTAATTATCCTCTGCCCATACCTACATGTGACTGGTTGAAATCTTTCCTTGGATTGTTTCATTAGCATTAGGGTTTTAGGTGAAATCCTAGAAGTTTTTCTTGTTGGGCTTGTTTTTTGATTTGGTTGTGTAGTGGCTCTGAGATTAGAGGCTGTAGGGACTTCAGATCAACTTAGTGTCTACCAGTCTTCTTGAGAGTCTAACCATGTTTGAAATCTCCCCTTGTTGAGAAATCCTCTTTGATATTTCTCTTTACAAAACTTCGATAGACTTGTGATTTAAAGTTTGGGTTTTCATTTTTAAAAAAAGGAATGCAAAATTGGTTTTTCTTGACTTATTTGTGATTCTGAACAAATTAGTCCTTGGTTTGCTTGTGACCAAGTAAAACATCCTCAAAAACACTTTTGTGAGCTTTTTACTTCAAATAGGGTTTTGTTAGTTTATAGATCATAAGTTTGCTTCATTAAATAGTTTTCTCAAAGATTGCTTTAGTTATAGTTTTTAATGCTTTTAGAAAAATGAAAGGTCTCTTTTGAAGAAAAAGCTTGTTCTTAGTAGGATTTGAGTTTTTGAATGAAAAGAGAAATTCTTGTAGATGTAATTAGTTGGCTCGTTTTTGAGTGCATTGAAACAAATACTATTCTTTTGATTTGATTGTTAAAGAAAGATTTGTGTTTTTAAAATTATTTGCATCTTCCAACTCTTTCTTATCTAGAACTTCATTGAAGAGAAAAGATTAGTTAGTCATCTTAAGTGCATCTTTATAGTGATTTTGTGTCGAGTTTTTACACCATAAGTTTCATCTCCATCACCTTTTGACTTAATCAAAAACCACTAAAAATCACGCTTAATATGAAATAAATCTAGAAAATTTTTTGTTTCTAGGGCTTTGATACACCAATATAGCTTAGGCTAGTATCTTGGAGTAGGGAGTAATTAACTCTCCAAGATAATTAAAACAAACAAGTAGCTTTATCTTGTGGTAGGAGAAATCCAATTGTTGCATTTATACTCTGGGAAAGCTCCTCTTAAAGGAGAAGCACGAGATCATGTCCGAACCAGTGTGGGAATAAATCCTTCCTCATTGGGAACGACGCCAGATATTCACGTATTACAAACGGTAAACCTCGGATTAACCATTGTCGAGGAGCCTGAGGTCACTTGTTGGTAAACCTCGGATTATGTCGAGGAGCCTTCAAGGGGATTGAGCTTGCTACTCTGCCCTTGCGTGCGTATCGGATCGTAGACTGTTCCCCCAGGTATATGTGTTTCTGTTGGTAACCTTAGTGACCATATTCTCTAGGATTCTTCCTAAGGTGATGGTGGCAGGAAGATCCCATTGTACCTGGAGCAGACGTCGGCTAGACTCACTTGGATTTTCTAGGGGGTTCTCTTCACTCGAGACGGTTAAGTGGAGAAACTTGTGC
>APFE031402058.1:0-15824 GCA_000404065.3 Pinus taeda | reverse complement strand
GTATCAGCTCCAAAGTGTCCTCCTGCCGGTCCATCATGTAATTCCTGCAAAACCTTTGTGCCTCAGGTTTTTCTAGGCATCTTAATAAAATTGAATCATAGTTTTGCCTAAACAGCACATCATCAATAATTGTGAAATTTTTTGCTTTCAATCTAATGGCCCTTTCGTTTTTGTGAGAAAGGTTAGGAGGTGCATATCCATTTTTCAAATAAAAGATTAAATCAGCATATTGTGATTCAGAGTGAGCGATACTTATCTGTTGGATATCTTCGGTTTGATCTGTATCACTTGATTCTTGAATGTGGGATGCTCCTGCCAATAACCTGCAAAAACCTTGGCCTCTAACAATATTTACTGGTTTAATTTCTAAGTCGTACTCTTGAAGTGCTGTCACCAAATTTTCCCTTTTTTCACCCAATTCCCTTTGGATTAATAGTTGCCTTACTGAACGGAAAGGAACTATAACTTTTGTATGGGCTTTCAAAAGGAAGGGTCTGTAATGTTTGACAGCTTTATATATAGCAAAGGCTTGTTTTTCTACTTTGGAGTAATTCAATTAAGCACCCTGAATATTTGAACTATAGAATGAAATGGATGCTTCCAAATTGTGATTGTTGATCTGTGTGAGTACTGCTGCATAAGACAAATCGGATGCGATAGTATACAATGTAAAATGATTACAAAAATTAGGGGTATTTAAAGCGGGTGCATTGATTATTGATTGTTTGATCAAATCAAACGCTTCCTTTTCTGTCGATCCCCATTTAAAGACTGAATTTTTCTTAATCATAGTTTGAAGTGGAAAAATGATTTGAGAAAAGTCTGGAATGAATCTTTTAACAAAATTGATTTGGCCTAAAAATGGCTGCATGGATTTTTCATTATGAGGAAAAGGGATTTCAGAGATTTCTTTGATACTGTCTGGATCAATATAAATGCCATCTTTAGAAACAATAAAGCCTAAGAGCTTTCCTTGACCAAGAGCGAAGAAGGATTGTTTAGGGTTGAGCGAAATACCATATCTCTTGCAGCGTTGAAAGATTTGATTTAAATCATGCAAATGATTGGATCTCTCTTTAGAAAATACAGTAATATCGTCTAAGTAGACGACTACTTTTTTGTTAATCAACCCTTTAAAAGCTATATCCAATCCTCTTTGAAACGTGGCCCCTGCATTAATAAGTCCGAAAGGCATTTTTTAATATGCATACATTCCCCATTTTGTTCTGAATGTGGTTTTGAGTCGATCATCAGGATGGACCAAAATTTGATTATATCCTGAAAAACCATCCAAAAAGGACATTAACTCAGAGCCTGCCACTGATTGGAGTATCTTCTCCATAGTGGGTAATGGGAAGTTATCTTTTAGGCTCGCCTTGTTTAAATTTCTGAAATCGATACAAATCCTTATGTCGCCATTTTTCTTTCTGACTGGCACCATATTGGAGACCCAGTTTGAGTGCCGAACGGGAAAAATAATCTTAGCTTTCAAGAGTTTATTGAGTTCCGATTTTATCTGACTCTCTAAGTTTGGATGTATTTTTCTCAACTTTTGTTGAACTCATTTCTGTTCGGGAAGCATTGGAATGGTATTCTGGATAATGGATGTATCATATGTTTTTAGATCGTCATATTTCCAACCAAAAACATGTTTATTTTTGCGTAATAGTTTAATGAATGCTTCTTTTTCTTCCACGGAAAGTCCTAATCCTGAATTAATGTTTTGTGGAGTTTGCTCAGTGCTAAGGTTTATCAATTCAAACCTTAAGGTAGAGCTCTGGAGCTTTGTATTGGTCACAGGTTTAAACCTGTCTTTAATATCATAAAGATCCTCAAGCTTTACCACAGGCTTTGGGATTGAATTTTCCTCATGTTTACCTTGCATTTGAATGTCGTGTTCATTTTCCTCAATGATTTGATCATCATAGGATTTTTCAGAGGTTAAAAATTGTAAAATGTCTTCATCGTGGTTGAATACTCTCTAATTAGTGACATTGTCAGGAATTGATGGCCTAAAAATCAATTCTACTGAAAATCTATATGGGCTATAGTCTTCGAAAGTTAGGAGCTTGGAAGCAACATTGGCTAGTAAGTCGGCTGTTGAATTTTGAGACTTGGGAATGGAAGAAATATTGAATGCCAGAACATGGGAGGTGAGTTCTTGTACCAGCGATTGATAATGTTTGAGATGGTTAGAAAGACAACGAATTGTATTCCTTACCTGCTTAACAATGATCTCAGAATCTCCAAACACTTTCAAATATTGGACCTTGAGGCCAATCGCTTTATATAGTCCTTAGACTAATGCTTCGTACTCGGCTGTATTATTTGTGCATTCAAACTCTAGCCTGCAGGACAACATTATTTTTTCTCCCTGTGGACTAACCAAAATACATCCTGCTCCTGAGCCCTCAGTAGACTTGGACCCATCGAAATATATAGACCAAAATAAAGAATTATCTACAATTTTACTTACAGAATTCTCAGTAACATTAACACATCTAGACCTGTCAGTCCGTGAAAAATTTTCAATTTGTGATGTGAAATTGTTTATCGAGAAAGGAGATGGTTGGGCAATATAATTGCCGAAAAATGATTCAGAGGAATAGTTTCCTAAAATATTGTTGTTAAATGCAACTGGTTGATTCTCTTGTTCGAACTCTGTAACAGTGTGGGTCATGTGTTTCTCCCGATCGATTTTTATTTGATTTGGCTTACCCTTATAGGGAAGCCACATATGGGACCAATCGGTGGAAATATACCCATGGAGTTTTTCTGACCAATCCCTGCTCAAAATTAAACCATAGAACTCAGGTATATCGACGATTAAAATATCAATCCTTTGAACCACTCGTGGATCAGCCGATAACCTAATTGTAACAGAGTTTATTTCCCCTAAAACTTGAACTTTAGTTCTATCTAACTACACAATGTGAATTGAAGATTTCTGAGGTTCTATGTTCAGTTTAGAACAAACTGAAGTTGGCATTATATTGGATGATGCCCCAGAATCAATCAAGCAATTATGCAGATTTCGATTGTAAATTTCATATGTTAAGAGGAACGGAGGAGTATGGTAATTTGATCTATCTCCAATTAGAATTGTATCTGTTGCCTGAACTCTACCAGAAGGTGGTTGTCCTGAGTCGCTTGCAGCTTTAGTACTGGGAAGAGGCGAAGAAGGAACTGCATTGAGCTCTTTGAGAAGCAATTTTTGTTGATGTTTTAATTTACTGAGTTCAAACATGGTGATGTTTTCCTTAGTCGTTTTCATATCATCAACAATATTATAGTCCATTGAATCAGATACTACCAACGTCTTAGATGATGAAGGTATATTGGAGGATGATGGTTGATTTTGAGATACTGTTGTGGCTGGCTTCCTTATGGGTACCTTTTCCTTTGTAGTATTGGTACTAGCACTCCTTTTCTTTGAATTAGCCTGAACAGGTTCAGGAGTAGCTTTACTCCTGGTAGTCACGGGAAAGGCTTCTTTCTCGACTTCAGTATCAGAATTAGGGAGTATAAAGTCCCACATTCCATGGCATTCAATGACTTCCTCTTATTCTAATTCATCAGATGGTGTAATTGTTTCTTCTTCTTCTTCTTCCTTAGGATCTGAATCTGCATAGCATATAACATTTGGAGGCTTGGACTCAGGCTTCTTAAAATTCCTGTAAGGTTTCTTTGTTGAGGACTCTGCTACTTGCTTCTTAATCTCAACCATTTCATTTGACATGGTTTTGAGGACTTTTTGAAGGCCCTCCATGTCGTATGGATCCTTGGTGATCTTCTTCTTTGAATCATCCTTGAAAGACACTTTTTTGGATTTTCGTTCCTCTAGAGCAGCTTTCTTTTCCAAAGCGATTACACGTTTTTTGATAGCGAGGGCTTCTTTCATGTTTTCAGCCAATGTAGGTTTTTTAGCCCTATCTACAAAAATGGCTATGTTTGAGGGTAAGGCTGTAATATACCATTCGCTTCTAATTTGTTTGCTTGGCTTATCATCGGTAGGGATTTTGTTCAATAGTTTGTTAAATCGGGAGTTAAACTCCTTAATTGGTTCTCTTGACTCGATCCTCAAATTGGAAAGGTCATTGATGAGTGTAGCCAAGGATTTATCATCGTTGTACTTGGTAAGAAACTGTTCCTGAAAGATGTTCCAACAGGTGATGGATCCAGCGGGCAAGGAAAAATACCAAGACCCTGCTAATCCTTGTAACGTATAGGGGAACAATCTAACTACAACATCTTCTTCTGTTACTCCCTTCAGATTAACTGACAACATAAAATTATTTATGGGTTCCTCGGCTAATGTTCCAGCATCTGGATTGAACTTTGGTAACCATTTCTCAGGATAATCGGGTAATGGATGTAAAGGCGCAGGCATTGTGACTGCACCAGGACTTCTCCATGGTGTTTGAGCCATTTTGGGAGTACCAGCGATTGCCTATGATGTTCCAGGTGATTGGAGAGGAGGTGGAAATGAAGACTGAAAGGATTGTGATGTTGGAGGTGAAGTCCCTTGGTTAACAATAATATGTAATGGTGAAGTGGGTGTTTGAATTCGCACTGGTGATGATGAGATGGAAGATGATGGAGAAAAGGTTTCACTACCAGAACCTTCGGTGTTATTTTTAATCCTTTTCCTTTCGGGCAAAGGAAACTCAGGTGGTTCAATACTGAGTTTTTCGCTTTGAAGTCTAGTAAGGTGATGAGGTAAGCGGAATTCCGAAGTCTGACTGCCTTGTGATACTTCAGGTCTAGGAGGTGAAATTGAGAAGCCTTGAAGTTTCTGGATGATAAACTGAACTTTAGGGGACTTCGAGCTTAAATGTTCTGAAGTATGATGAGGTTGAGCAATAGTAGTTGCTCCTTCCTCTTCTCGTCTGGATACTGATGTTTCAGAGTGTAGACGAGAGGACCGAGGAGAGGTGGAGGGTGATTTACTCTGTGAATGGTCTGTAGGTTTAGGCTTACTCACCATTCATAGCGGATGGCCCTCCTTCTAGTGCCAGAAATATTGATGCCCTGGAAATCGTTGTATCAACATTGGGGGATAACCACCTGGTCCGGACCTTAATACAACACCTTTTCCATTTGGGATGGTGGCTCCGACTGGATATAATGGGACCAGTTTCCCAATAATGAATAAAACGGGTGGATGAGCGATTGGTTATCTAATCTAATGATAGGCAAATAACTTAATCTATCAACAAAATAAAAGAAACTAATACTAATCTCGGGAACAATTATTCTTTGGAAATGCAGCGTTTGATGATCTTTGTATATTGATAGGCATATAGATGACTCTATCAAATAAACATAGATATTTATTCATTCAAAGATTACTTTATTTAAATAGTTAAACAAACTGATTAACACAAGATTGCTGCACTTATCATTTGTATCATCGATACATACATGATTAGAAGAAAAGCACACTGTACACATCCAATAGTGGAATGAATAAAGAATGTCGTTAAAACACATGTATATAACCGATAATAGCAAGAGCGATCAAATGACAATTCATATAAAAAGAATGAGTTCAGACATAGATAGTAGTACCATATGAGCTGCTAATCAATCCCAATATCAATCGCTATTTGAAATTCTTCCTTCAACGCAGAAATACTTTCAAACAAAGACAGTAGTGCACATTTGCATAAAAGCTTCTTTGTCAAAAATCAGAATGATTGGTCCAGTTTTATAAAAGAATATCCCTAAAGTACAATAGTGCAACTTCAGGGTTTAAGTCATATACAAAACTTTACGACCCTTTCTAAATACATGAAAGGGTCTATAAATACTAAACTAAGCTAAATATCCATGAAACTAAAATCCTACTTAATTGGTATCAATTGATGATAATTGTCTCCTTTGCAGCGATCTGGCAGTCAGTTGTATGAATCATCATTTAGGCTGTTTGCCTTTAAACCTGAGCTGACTTATTGCAAGCATTGGCTCCACTTCGGGTGGTTTGTTGAGGCGAGAACTAAGTTGGGCAGCATAGGTGGCATCCTGAATATCAGGAATGATATACCTCATTGCATCTGTAAGGCATTTGAGGGTGGTTCTCTGGCTGTGTGGTTTGACTAAAAAGAACCAATAGGCATCCCATGTCAAAATGTTAATTCGTGCGATTAACCGTGCATTTTTCTCTAGCTCCGGGTAACATGACTGCTCCAATATTTTCACTGCTGTTATTTGCCTGGAGTACATTGAGAAATCATGTTAGAAAAGTAAAGAGTATTATTAACCAATTCAACCAAATTACTAGTGGTTGTCTTGCATCTTGAAATTGCTCTTTCTGCCTTCATTAACTGAGACTGCCATTCTGTAAATAATATCTCTTTATGTGATTCTAAAATCCTTGGTAAATTAGCCGCCTGTCCCTGATCGGTATCTTGCCATTCAAGAAAATTGGTCAATGTTTCTTCGGCTTGATCCAAGTCTGTTCTAGCCTTTTCCGCTTTCTCACTTATTGATGTCGTTAAATCGCATAATGGTTCCACCTGGGTGATTTGTTGACATAAAAGCATTATCTGATTTATCAATCCCTTGTCTATCTATAATGCCTCTACTTTGAATTCATTTATCTGTGGAAGCTTCTTTGTTTGCTCTAGCTGGGCAGATAACTGAGCAATCTGCTCATCTTTTGACTTCAACAATTGTTCATTTGATGTTTTTAGTTGCGTCAATGCCTCAAATAGTTGCTTCTGCTTTTGGACTGCACTGTCATCAATCCTCTGTTTCTCTTCCTGCAATTGTTTAGTCAATTGATTATTTATTTGTTGTTGTACTACCAATTGCTGTTTCGCCTGCTCCGCCTTTTGTTGTGCTTCCAATAGTTGCACTTGTAGAGAAAAGATTTCCTGGTCTTTTGTCTTCAATAAACTGCTGACCTCTGATGCCTTATCTATTGTCGTCGTCAAATAGGCTCCAGCATATTGTGATAGTTTTTTTAAATCATCAGAGGGGTCAAATAACTCTTTCCAAAGCACATTGCCGGTCACTGTTTGTTCTGGGAATAAGGAGGGTTGATCAGTCCTTTTCCTCTTCCTCTATCGTTTCACCACAAATTTATGTCTTGGGCTATAGAAGACATCTAAGGGAGGAATCTATTCAATCTACAAAATAACCTGGTCGGAAGGATCCTTTGGGATTATCTCTACTTCTTTTGACTTGGGTAGGTCGTTGGTTTCACCTGAAACCTGCTTTGAAGTCGCTTCTTGTGTATTGACCTCTTTTGATGTCTTATCATCTTTAGAGCATTCAAGATTGCCAATAATTGAATTGAATTGCTGCCATTCCTGGAGCAATTTCGGATCAATTTGAGTATTTTCATTCACATTTATGCTGCTCTGTTCCTGCTCTTTCGCCTGGGTCTCCTCTTGTTTTTTCTCATGCACTTCTTCCTGTTGCTTTGATGTTGTCGCTAATAGATCTAGAGGCAGATTTTGCAACCTCTGTTCTCTAAGTCTGTTGAATTCAACTAATCCTTCATCTTTGTATTCATTTATAGCCAGTGATCTAACTTGGTACATTGACTCGGCCGATGAGAACAAGTCCTCGAACCTATCTTCTTTATTCTCGAACTTGGTCAATTTGGCCTGTTCACGTGCATTATAGGCGACTTTGCGTGGATCAAATCGCCTAGTAGGGAGAGTTGCCAAAGTTAATGACTTTATTTTTTCAGCTTCTTTCTCTGCATGTTTGAAATCATGTAGAGTGTAGATACCACATCTCAAGGGAAAAGAGGGCCAGACCTGCTTCTTATTCTTCTTTAGAGTTTGTGTAACTCCATCGGAGATAATCTGATAGGCTATTTCCCTGGCCAGCAATTTATCAGGTATGTACAAAGGAAGAACGTGAGGTTTGGCTTGACTGCCAAAAATTCTGATATAAGTGAACTTTTCCTCCCTGAACCAACTTCCTATTGATATTAAATCAATCCCTGCTTGGTACGAAATCTTAGAGGCATGCTTATTAAAGATAGAATGATGAATGGGCAACATAAAGCCGTTGTAGATTTGGTATAAATGGTGCTTGTAGTTGGTTTTCCACAACTTCTGATGGTATATGTGAATGGGTGTGGGGTCTTCCGACGTCCACCTCCATCCGAGCATAGGGAATTCAGATTTAAAACATAGGTTGTCTAGCATATAAGCGCTATAGTAGAATGGGGGAACAAGCCTTTCAGTGACGCGAGATTTGGTTCTAAAATCAAGAACCGCGGTTGCTAACTTATCAGACAGTATAGTTTCCCAATCCATTATTTCACCAATACATGCCGCTTCCATCAAGGGAACCATTTCTATAGTAAAATTAGCGGAATCATGTAACCCCCACAACCTACACATCATTATCCCAGCATAGCAATAAGGAGAGCATAGAGAATCAACCGAGTACTTACCCGAAGATTCATGCTTGTGTTTTGCCAGATTTTACCTCCATTCTCGAATGGGTTCGGATTCAGTCTCGTTCTCTTCTCGAAATTTCTCCAGAAATGTCGTGTTGTACTTCTTCTCTAGCACAGGTAAATGATACATTTGCCTCAAATCCTCAACTTGAAAGGAACAGAAGATTCTCCCATCTTTGGTGGTGAAGGTTCTGTCTGTGATTGGGATTTCCTGAATTGCCCATCTCACTACATCCGTATATGGGAGAATTTGTTCCCGAGCTACTATCCGATGAAGGAAAGAGTTGGCTAAGTCCTTTAGATTAGCATCAGATTTCCGAGTGCTATCTGCTGAGGCTTGTACTATTATCATTATTGGTCCTTCGGATTCAATCAAATTATAGGTACCTTGCCAAGTAGTTTTGGCGAGTCCTAGGCATGTAGTATCCGATATCAATCCTTTATTTTTAGTTCCTGGATCAACGATGAGTTGCCCTGTGGCCGGCGAAGCGGAAGCGATTGTAGTTTTCTTAGACTTCTTCCCCATTCTACTTGAATTCGTTACTTCGGATGATTTCTACACAGGAGTGATAATGAACGTAATACAAAAAATTGATAGCGCAAATCGAATATGAGTCAGATATATATCGATAAATGAATGGTAAATGATTAACTTAAGGTGGCCTCGGATACAATCTGTGAAAATATTTTAGGCTTACTATTTCATTAAATGGCCGTTAAGACCTGTCAATCCTTTAAATGCCCATCATTTCGATTATTGGCCGAATGATTTGTTTGAAGTGTGCCTTGGATGTTTTGGTGGTTGAGCGCGGATGAATGACTATTCGGAAGATAAGGGTTTTAATACGAATTGATCGTAATAACCCTGCTTAAAGATTTTATTTGAAATTCGCGCTTTTGGCTTTATCGCAATCGGGCATCGGGGAAATCTTAAATCGTTACATTGGTTCCATTTGGAATCCTTGATCGCCGATACTGATATCACATCGCGTCGGGAGTATTGACTGGGGCACTTAAAAGCATGCATGGTTGATCTCCGATTGCCGATAGCGATATCGCATCGCATCGGAGCGAAAAGGAGTTTTATTGCGTCAACTTATTATTGCCGATACCCGATAGCCTATTTCGCATCGGAGAAAACCAATGGGTCTTTAAGTTGTGCTTCCTTTGTCATTGCGATATGCGATCTTGCGATCGCTTTATCGCAATGATAAAAGATTAATCATTTATATATAAAACCTTTGATTGGTTTATCAAAAAGGTTTAGTAATATTTTTATTTAGTTTTCGAACCTTTTTGAGTAAGACTAAGTTGATAGGAATTAAAATTAAAAAAGGACCCATTTCACATTATAGTTTTGAAATAATAATGATATGAAATGGGGGGTTGTTGTAGAGCACAACAATTGGCTATTCGCTGGGAGAAACAGTTATCTCTAAAAAGTATGGAAATACTTAAACTTTTTTAAAATAGAAATTTCATCAAAGGGGAAAATTCTAATATAACTAGGTATACTTGCATTCCAAATAAAATGAAACTATCTTTGCTAATTCCCTCTCTTGTTTAAAATTAGATACATTCTAAATTTTAAATTGGCGTCTATTGGTTGATAACGATAAAACAAAAAACCTTTCCAAATCAACTTTTAGAATTAACTCCTTTGTCATAGGTAGAGCCTCTGCTGCCAGCAAACGTTCATAGTTTCGACAGGGATACCTTTTAACCATGTCATTGTCCATTGTCCCCTTCATCTCAGAGTATGATTAACAGAATGAATTCAAAACATGTTTTCACATTTTGCATTTCTTTTCTATTTTCTATTATTTTGTAAGATAAAAAGCCATTGCCCTAGTTTGGTGGCCAGCTGAGTGACAATGCCATTCACTGGTAGTAAATTAACCGAACAAGCTGGCTCGTGATGAGACCCCTTGTCTTATAATTAAAGCCATTACCATGTTTTGGTATATAGTATTGGTAATGTCGGCTAAACTATTTCCCTATGAACATGGTAAGCAGACTTGTAATAAGACCTCTTATCTTTTATATCCAATATTTTTTAGAATTACACTCTGAGTAATCACAAGCTTTGGTGAGTGGGATGAACACTTTTCTCCTTAAGAGTAAATGGATGACAAGGTAAGAGTCGAAGATGCTGAAATTGGATTAGTTCCTATTTTGATATTGATAACCTTCTTGTGACCAATTTGAAAACCTAAAATGATTTACAATATTTCTAAACTTTGAGAGGCATTCACAAAGATTGAAGTGTGGTTGCGGAATACAATTATATCTAATTTCCTAGAAATTATCCCCTTTGTTTAAGACTTCTATTATTTTAAAAGTAAATATCACACTACTTGTTTTGAGCAACTCTTTAATTACAGCAAAGGTCAATGGAAGATACCTCACAACTTTTATTTTCTAATGCTCCTACAAACTACAAAGATTCTATTAAAAGGAGAAGGGGTTACCTCCTCAATTGAAGAATTTCTTTAAGATAAGGCCATTAACAGGGAGAGAATCTCTCAACCCTGATAAATCTTGTAATATGAAGGTTGAATGGCCTATCTTTTCACAGATCTGAAATGGTCCGAGCCACATCTTTTGAAACTTGGTTTGTTTTCCCTTATCTTCATGGGCTTTGTCCCATTTCAGAACTAAATCACCGACTTGAAATGGTTTTAAACCGGATGAGACTGAATCAAACGATGACTTGATGATCTGCTGATGTTTTGCATGGATAACCTTGGCTTTTTCTCTTTCCTCTTCTAATTTTAGAATTTGGTCATGTCTAAGTTGTAAAGAAGAAGAAGGGCTTTCTTCAATAAGTTGAACTAAGGCTAGAGAAGGGAGGACAGGATTTGTTGTTAGCACTGCTTCTTTTCCATACACAAGATTAAACGGAAAAGAACCTAGGAAGCCTTTTTTGTTATCCTATCAGCCCATAATGCAAATATTAAAGATTTGTGCCAGTTTTTATGATTCTGTTTGATAGTTCGCTTAATAATTTTAATCAGATTTTCATTTGTAGATTCTTCTAAACCATTACCCTAGGGATAATAATTAGCAGAATATTTCAATTTAAATCCTCTTAATTGCGAAATCAAACATAGCATTGCCTGAGAAGTAAGATGCATTATAAAAAACAAGAGAATTTGGGACACCAAACCTGGTAATGATGAATTGGTCTATGAATTCAATAATGGCTTCAGAATTTGTTCCCTTTAAAGGAATTTCTTCAACCCACTTGGTAAAATAATCAGTAGCAGTAAGGATATACTTATGCTCTTTGGAAGAATGTGGAGCAATTTCTCCAATGATGTCCAATCCCCATTGTTCAAATTGTTGTTCAATGTTGACTGGTTGCAAAGGGAAGGTTGGTTTCCTTTGTTTTCCACTATAAGTTTGGCAATTTCGGCATTTCCTTACATATTCATGAGCATATCTAAACAGAGTGGGCCAATAATATCCAGCATGCATGAGAATTTGTTGCCTTTAAAGGAATTTCTTCAACCCACTTGGTAAAATAATCAGTAGCAGTAAGGATATACGTATTCTCTTTGGAAGAATGTGGAGTAATTTCTCCAATGATGTCCAATCCCCATTGTTCAAATGGTTGTTCAATGTTGACTGGTTGCAAAGGGAAGGCTGGTTTCCTTTGTTTTCCACTATAAGTTTGGCAATTTCGGCATTTCCTTACATATTCATGAGCATATCTAAACAGAGTGGGTCAATAATATCCAGCATGGATGATTTTGTGAGCTGTTGTATTAGCTCCAAAGTGTCCTCCTGACGGTCCATCATGTAATTCCTGCAAAACCTTTGTGCCTCAGGTTTTTCTAGGCATCTTAATAAAATTGAATCATAGTTTTGCCTAAAAATCACATCATCAATAATTGTGAAATTTTTTGCTTTCAATCTAATGGCCCTTTTGTTTTTGTAAGATAGGTTAGGAGGTGCATATCCATTTTTCAAATAAAAGATTAAATCAGCATATTGTGATTCAGAGTGAGCGATACTTATCTGTTGGATCTCTTCGGTTTGATCGGTATCACCTGATTCTTAAAGGTGGGATGCTCCTGCCAATAACCTGCAAAAACCTTGGCCTCTAACAATCTTTGCTGGTTTAATTTCTAAGTCGTACTCTTGAAGTGCTGTCACCCAGTTTGCCCTTTTTTCACCCAATTCCCTTTGGATTAATAGTTCCCTTACTGAATGGAAAGGAACTATAACTTTTGTATGGGCTTTTAAAAGGAAGGGTCTGTAATGTTTGACAGCTTTATATATAGCAAAGGCTTGTTTTTCTACTTCGGAGTAATTCAATTCAACACCCTGAAGATTTGAACTATAGAATGAAATGGGTGCTTCCAAATTGTGATTGTTTATCTGTGTGAGTACTGTTGCATAAAACAAATCAAATGCGATAGTATACAATGTAAAATGATTAGAAAAATTAGGGGTATTTAAAGTGGGGGCATTGATTATTGATTGTTTGATCAAATCAAACGCTTCCTTTTCTGCCGATCCCCATTTAAAGACTGAATTTTTCTTAATCATAGTTTGAAGTGGCAAAATGATTTGAGAAAAGTCTGGAATGAATCTTTTAACAAAATTGATTTGGCCTAAAAATGGCTGCATGGATTTTTTATTATGAGGAAAAGGGATTTTAGCGATTTCTTTGATCGTGTCTGGATCAATATAAATGTCATCTTTAGAAAAAACAAAGCCTAAGAGCTTTCCTTGACCAAGAGCAAAGAAGGATATTTTAGGGTTGAGCGAAATACCATATCTCTTGCAGTGTTGAAAGATTTGATTTAAATCATGCAAATGATTGGATCTCTCTTTAGAAAATATAGTAATATCATCTAGGTAGACAACTATTGTTTTGTTAATCAACCCTTTAAAAGCTATATCCATTGCTCTTTGAAATGTGGCCCCTGCATTAATAAGTCCGAAAGGAATTTTATGATATGCATACGTTCCCCATTTTGTTCTGAATGTGGTTTTGAGTCGATCATCAGGGTGGACCAAAATTTGATTATATCCTGAAAAACCGTCCAAAAAGGACATTAACTCAGAGCCTGCCACTGATTGGAGTATCTTCTCCATAGTGGGTAATGGGAAGTTATCTTTTAGGCTCACCTTATTTAAATTTCTGAAATCGATACAAATCCTTATGTCGCCATTTTTCTTTCTGACTGGTACCATATTGGAGACCCAGTTTGAGTGCCGAACGGGAAAAATAATCTTAGCTTTCAAGAGTTTATTGAGTTCCGATTTTATCTGACTCTCTAAGTTTGGATGTATTTTTCTCAACTTTTGTTGAATTGGTTTCTATTCGGGAAGCATTGGAATGGTATGCTGGATAATGGATGTATCATATGTTTTTAGATCGTCATATTTCCAAGCAAAAACATGTTTATTTTTGCGTAACAGTCTAATGAATGCTTCTTTTTCTTCCATGGAAAGCCCTAATCCTAAATTAATGTTTTGAGGAGTTTGGTCAGTGCTAAGGTTTATCAATTCAAACCTTAAGGTAGAGCTCTGGAGCTTTGTATTGGTCACAGGTTTAAACCTGTCTTTAATATCATAAAGATCCTCAAGCTTTACCACAAGCTTTGGGATTGAATTTTCCTCATGTTTACCTTGCATTTGAATATCGTGTTCATTTTCCTCAATGATTTGATCATCATAGGATTTTTTGGAGGTTAAAAACTGTAAAATGTCTTCATCATGGTTGAATACTCTCCAATTAGTGACATTGTTAGGAATTGATGGCCTAAAAAGCAATTCTACTGAAAATCTATTTGGGCTATAGTCTTCGGAAGGTAGGAGCTTGGAAGTGACATTAGCTAGCAAGTCGGCTGCTGAATTTTGAGACCTGGGAATGGAAGAAATATTGAATGCCAGAAAGTGGGAGGTGAGTTCTTGTACTAGCAATTGATAATGTTTGAGATGGTTAGAAAGACAATGAATTATATTCCTTACCTGCTTAACAATGATTTCAGAATCTCCAAACACTTTCAAATATTGGACCTTGAGGCCAATTGCTTTATATAGTCCTTGGACTAATGCTTCGTACTCGGCTGTATTATTTGTGCATTCAAACTCTAGCCTACAGAACAAAATTATTTTTTCTCCCTGTGGACTAACCAAAATACATCCTGCTCCTGAGCCCTCACTAGACTTGGACCCATCGAAATATAAAGACCAAAATAAAGAATTATCTACAATTTTATTTACAGAATTCTCAGTAACATTAACACATCTAGACCTGTCAGTCTGTGAAAAATTTTCAATTTGTGATGTGAAATTGTTTACCGAGAAAGGAGATGGCTGGGCAATATAATTGCCGAAGAATGATTCAGAGGAATAGTTTCCTAAAATATTGTTGTTAAATGCAACTCACTGATTCTCTTGTTCGAACTCTGTAACAGTGTGGGTCATGTGTTTCTCCCGATCGATTTTTATTTGATTTGGCTTACCCTTATAGGGAAGCCACATATGGGACCAATCGGTGGAAATATACCCATGGAGTTTTTCTGACCAAACCCTGCTCCAAATTAAACCGTAGAACTCAGGTATACCAACGATTAAAATATCAATTATTTGAACCACTCATGGATCGGTCGATAACCTAATTGTAACAGAGTTTATTTCCCCTAAAACCTGAACTTTAGTTCTATCTAAATGCACAATGTGAATTGAAGATTTCTGAGGTTCTATGTTCAGTTTAGAACAAACTGAAGCTGGCATTATATTTAATGATGCCCCAGAATCAATCAAGAAATTATGCAGATTTCGATTGTAAATTTCATATGTTAAGACGAACGGAGGAGTATGGGAATTTGATCTATCTCCAATTAGAATTGTATCTGTTGCCTGAACTCTACCAGAAGGTGGTTGTCCCGAGTCGCTTGCAGCTTTAGTACTGGGAAGAGGCAAAGAAGGAACTGCATTGAGTTCTTTGAGAAGCAATTTTTGTTGATGTTTTAATTTACTGAGTTCAAACATGGTGATGTTTGCCTTAGTCTTTTTCATATCATCAACAATATTATAGTCCATGGAATCAGATACTACCAACGTCTTAGATGATGAATGTATATTGGAGGATGACGGTTGATTTTGAGATACTGTTGCGGCTGGCTTCCTTGTGGGTACCTTTTCCTTTGTAGTATTGGTACTAGCACTCCTTTTCTTTGAATTGGCCTGAACAGGTTCAGGAGTAGCTTTACTCCTGGTAGTCACGGGAAAGGCTTCTTGCTCGGCTTCAGTATCGGAATTAGGGAGTATAAAGTCCCACATTCCATGGCATTCAACGACTTCCTCTTCTTCTAATTCATCGGATGGTGTAATTGTTTCTTCTTCTTCTTCTTCCTCAGGGTCTGAATCTGCATAG
>APFE031402047.1:4448-64482 GCA_000404065.3 Pinus taeda | reverse complement strand
CCGCACCCCCCCGCATGGAGGGGTGTACAAACTTCCTGGGGTATACATCCGGCTGAAACAAATACCTCTAAACAATCATGCTCCACACACAACATTGTTTTCATGGTCGTCGACAGATTCTTTAAGATGGCCATTATGGTGAACTGCAAGAAGAGTATCATAGCAAAATCCATTACTAAGCTCTTCTTTGAACGAGTGTGGGTACACTTTGGGATCCCACATTCCATTATCTCAGATCGAGACAATAAGTTCCTAAGTACATTTTGGTCAAGTCTTTGGTTGATGTTGGATACTGAGCTCACTAAGTCCATGGCTTTCCACCCCCAAACTGATGGCTAAACAAAGGTCATCAATAGGATGATCGTACACATTCTATGCATGTACAACTTAAAGAATCCATGCACATGGGATGAATGCCTCCCTTATTTCTAGTACAACTACAAATGAGCTCTCCATAGCTCAACTGGCCACATCCCCTTTCAGGTGGGATTGGAACTCCAACCACTGTGTCCCATTGATGTGGCCATACCATTTACATCTACTCAAGTAGATTCGACTCATGTCCAATCCAAAGCTTATAGAGCTAATGCTAAGTACAAGTAGTGACATTATCAACATTAGGTGCCACACAAGTTCCAGGTGGGAACTGGTTCACCAGGGACCAGGTTCAACAAAAATTTCCTCACGTCATGGAGGCTCTACATCCAATGAGGACCATTTCTTCCTAAGGAGGGAGGACTGATCCAAGCGAATATTGGTTGTCACCCACCTATTCCACCTAGAACTCCAATTAGTTTCATGAGTTTCCTTGTTTATAACAACATTTACTATTTTTAGTAGGTTTTCGGGTCCTTCTGGAGCAGTTTTGACCCCCTAAACAACGTTCTTTTGAGGTCCACAGTAGACCCATAGTTGTAGGCAGTGACCTACAGAAAATATTGTAGTACTAAGAGAGATATTTGCAACAAGGTATTGTATGTGCCAAAAAAAGATAATATGACCAAATTATGACCCCGGGAAGTTTATTACCAACAAACCCCAACAGGGCCCACAATCTCTTGGAATTCCATCTCATGGGGTTAGGATTTCTGTTGTTTAGGGTTTTCCCTTGTTGTTTAATATTAAAAATTCCCTTGAGCCTCATTATAACATAGTTCAGAGGCATGTATCTGACACATCTCTTCTCAGAGATATACTACCATCACCCGAGCTAGTTTATTTCCATCTATTTGTGTAAGCATATTTTAGTTCTTTAATATAATTTAATGATATGAAGTTTTATTTCTATTGCAACTCTGTGCTTATGTGTATATATGTATTTTTTTGTGTTCTTGCAAAAGCCTAGATCAGGGTAGACCAAAGGGATGTTACACTAGGCATATTTACCATCACCTCAATGCAAAATAGTTGTGAGTCTTCATAGGCAAGGAAGAATTACAAAAGGGAGATAGTTAAATTTTCACATAAAAGGTGACATTAGAGCCACCTCCGTCCATATAGTTATTTTCTTTACCAATTTTTGGTAGTCACATTGGTGTTTGAATGAGTTTCTATTCATGTTGTATTCAATGTAGGAGTCAGGGTCAACCATTATTCCCATCTTCTGTGATGTTGAGCCTTCAAAAATTTGGTGCATTGAGGGAGACAATGGAGTCAATTCTTGAGCCCTAGATATTCTAGAAAACAAGACATCTAACTCTAAGACACCATGATACAACTCAATCACTATTAGAAAATGGAGGTAGGCACTTTTTGTTGTTGCAGATATAAGAAAATTTTGAGATAGAAGCATACAATGGCCAGTGAAACCTCTATCTGTCCCTACTTTCTCATCTTTGTTTTCTTCATTTATTAGATTCAAAAGTATATCATACTATTTCTAGGTTTTTCTTACTAGTAATTTTATTTTGGATATTATAACGTCATGAGGGGTTACTATTGGTTGATGTCATGACACCAGTGTTGAAAATAGTTTCAAATGTATCCAAATATTCAACTAGATTGGGTGACAAAATAAAATATTTTGAATAAAGAGTGGTATTGCAGCAGCATAGAAATAGGAAGGGTAGGGTTGTAAGGATTGTGGGATTTGGTGAGATTAGGAAAATCAACCTCACAAAATAATTTTTCAATTTTAAGAGATCAAATTACTAATCTTTTTGTTTTTCAAAGTCATTGCAGAGTACACTTATTAATGATTTAACTCAGTTGTTTGAGAAAATAAAGAGTGTTGTCGAAGGTATAGATAATCTTAGAAAGTATCTCTCTTATTTTCATGCTCTCACTACAACAAATAATTTTCATTAGTTTCCCCTTTAACTCCCTTTTTTGCTTCCATTGACTCTTTTAGTGTATTTTTCTCCAACTTTTTGAAAAAATCAGTGCTATTTATCGATATGGCACTAATTTTAGCATTTTTTATGCTGATCACAAACAATCGGTGCCAATGTCAGGGCTATTTTGCGCTAAATCTATCCCCCAATTTAGCCTCGTCTTTAGCTCCTAATGTAGATCCATGTATATCTTCATGTGTAATATCCTATCTTTCTCCTAGTTATGGCATTATGTTTAATGTCCATTTTAGCTTTCTTTGTAGCTTCCTTTGTAACATCATATTTTTCTCCTCGTTATGGCATTAGATATGACTTTTTCTATTACACATGTCAATAACGTCTTTTGTAATTACGTTGGGGGAAGGAATGACAGTTTTTGAATGAGAACCTTACTTTTTTTAATAATGTTGGATTCTTCATGCGATTTTGGAAAGAGACGTACAATCCTAGGAAGGAAGACTTCCTTGTTGCTTCGGTATGGGTTCAACTCTTTTCTCTTCCAAAGGAATATTGGGATGAAGAAATCCTTAAAGGAATTAGCAATGCCATTGGTGGCTTTGTCAAAGTTTATGAGACAACTAAGAAAGGGAGTTACACATAATATGTGAGAATATATGTCTATATGGATATTTTGTAGCCTCTTCCTGCTTCTATAAACATTGATTGTCATGATAATCCTTGGAAATAAACATTGGTTTATGAAAATATCTCATTTAAATGCAAAATTTGTCATGAATATGGAAATTTTTTAGAGACCACCCTTTGATTATAAAGGATTTACCAGTAGGTCAATCAAATCACAAAGATCAAGATAGTTTTGAACCCCCCCCTCCTCCCCCAAAGGAAAAGGAATTTGAGACCTTAGAAAGCCATAACTTTTCGTAAGAACCAAAGATATGGGAATAGGTTTATGACTCCCTCCTCTCAGGGCGAGACCCAAATGCAAGAAAATAACTAATCAATCCCTCAACCAACTATTGGAAGTATTTCCAAATCTTTACCTTCCCGAAAACATCCTAGGAAAAGAAATATAAAATGTAATCAACAAAATTCTTCGCCAAAGGAGCCAACTAGATCAGTAATGGAATAGCATGGGACACAAGCTCCAGAAGACATGGATCTCAATGATTCACACCTGCTGATTTCCCTAGTAGACGAATGCGTCGATTAAGATCCATAGTGAATGTCGGGTCATCATATCAAGATTATTTATAGGGAATATCTCAATTCCAAGAGTCAATAGATAACACTCAATCTAGTTTGTTTTCTTCAAATCCCCACTTAGGAGTCCATACT
The DNA here is from genome assembly GCA_000404065.3 of Pinus taeda. Taxonomy (NCBI): domain Eukaryota; kingdom Viridiplantae; phylum Streptophyta; class Pinopsida; order Pinales; family Pinaceae; genus Pinus; species Pinus taeda. Next base: position 60,853 of record APFE031402047.1, on the reverse strand, counting down.
CAATGTAACAATAATCCTCCCACATATACCCAAGCTAAGTTGTCCACTGGGGTAAACATGTGATGAAGAGTTACTACAATATGATTCAACTCCCCAAGTACATTTAAGGAAGTGGAACCGACATGAAAAGACTAATTTGACCTTCCAAAGATGCTATAGAACCTTCAAGAGCCAACCAACCCTTCCAGGTGACCAACCCTTAAGACAACTTGAAATTTTCCTGATCTAGACCTTCAACCACTCCCATGGCAAGCCATGGATGCAACTAAGGCCTTCCCTTCACTCCCACAGCAAGGCATGCCAATGATTGTGGACTTTTTCAGGCAATTTTGTGCTAACGACCCCAGATTGTGAGCCACTTTTCAGGGCTAGGTCTTAGGCCACTTCCCAGAACTTTGTGAAACTTTCAGAAATGATAAACAAAAAAGGAAAAATGCTACTAATGCATTGATTGGTACAAGTACTTGATATGACCCCTACTATTCATGATGGGAATTTCGTCAAACATGTCACAAATATGTAATCTATAGGTCATAACAAAAATTTGAGCATAGGGGTCTCATACTTATCTAAGAATTGTTAAGAAACATTGATGTCTTATCATAATAGTTGCATTATCATATATTCATTTTTCATTCATTTTCTTATCAAAACATGATAAGAGCCATGCATCAAGTCTGCCATTGAACATACTCATGACCAACATATAACCAATAGAAATAACAAGGATATAACAACCATAAAAACCACATAATAACAAGTACATTTAGACATAAAATACAAGAAGGAAAGAGCTCTTATTGACCTATGCAAAATGTAACCAAGTGTAGGATTTCCACACACCACTTGACCATATATTGGGCTGAACCAAGTATTTCTTTAATCCAATCACCCTCACACCCTATTCCAAGCATGAATGTGGGATCTCATGAAACAAATCAAACAAAACCAAGATATGGATTCTAGAGGCCAAACCACCTCAACCCTCAACCATTGATTCCACCTCATTTACGAACTTCACTAACCATCACTGGATCAGTGTCTACGTAATTTGTCCAAGGCTCTAGAGAGTTTATTCCAACTAGGGTTTCCAGGACTAGTAACACAACCCACAGATGATGTCGACATCTAGAGAGTTTGTCCAACCAATGCTTCAAGGACTAGTAAATCAACCCACCAATGGATTCTAGAGTGTTTGTCCAACCGATGCTCTAGGACTAGTAACTCAACCCATGATGTTACAGGGCTTCCAAAGTGTTGTCTAGCCAAGGCTTCTAGGAACTAGTAACTCAACCCACAACCATAAGGAACATGAGAACCAACAAAAAACAAAAGGAAAGAAACCCACAATGCCATGGTTATCCAGGAAATGGAAAGGCTAGGAAAAACCATTGTCAATCTAGGAAATCCTCCATGCCAATGATCGATCATAACCAAGAAACCACATGCATGTGCCACGTATGCCAAAACTAGCAAGGAAATCATAGATGCAACTCAGTACCTTCAAGAAAAACCCATTGTAGTTGCTGCTCTAATGTCCTATTGTGTTTTCTTTCTCTTCCTTTTATTTCTTGCTCCAAATCTCGAGTATGACACACTCCTCCAAGAGTGATCCAAGAAAACTCTAAGTTTCCAAGAGTATGAGAGAGAGAGACAATAGAATGAGAACTCCAAAACTAAACTAAAAAAAGCTACAAAGTAATCCTCAAAAGCCTTTTTATTAATGAGGCATCTATTTTATTCAGTTTTTGATATCTTCAATTTCCTCCTCACATGCAATATGTGACCTTTCACCTTCCTTTTCTCCTATTTTCCACTATTTACATAAATAAAATTCCAATAAATCTCTGATTCCTTTCTAAATACTTTCCCATTTCCTTTTCCAGTTTCCATAGCCATTAATTAATCATAAGTGATCCCCATCACTATGTTTTTCCCCAACATTTTGTTGGAATAAGCAATTGTTGAGAGGGGGGGCGTGAATTAGTAATTTAAGAAATTTTTATTTTTATTTACTTATTGTGCTTTGATTTCCTTCTTATGTTCTTGCATATACAAGAGCATTCATTCATGAAGTATCAAATAATTAAAATTTCAGATACACATACTCAAATAACAATCTCATGAGCAACACACATTTGACACAATTTTTTTCATGTGGAAACCCAGAGGGGAGAAACCACAAATTTGTTGTTTGTTTTAAGATGTAATTTAAGCACCAACTTAATTACATATGTTTTTTTGTGAGCACCCACTCACTGGAGGCACCAAACCCCTTTGTTTAGAAAGCACCAACTTGCCAAGAGGCACCAATCTCTTTTGTTTAGAAAGCACCAACTTGCCAAGAGGCACCAACCTCTTAAGTGTGCAGGCACCAACTTGTCACTACTATTGCTCTTCTATTTCATACAATTTTCAAACTTAAAACAAAGGCTTACAAATTACAAGTAAAATACCAACTAATGGTTGTCTTACAGATGCAACTTCTACACTCTGCTTACTGAACACTTGTGGCAGTCCTCCTCATGTTGCACACAACAACACTAACTTTGTGCTCTGCTTTCATTGTCCTGGGCTCTCTACTGTTTTCACCACAACACTACCCTTGCAACACTCTGCTCTGATCCCTAGCTCACAACTCTACTCTCTCACACAGCTACTTACGCCCCCACTCTTCTCAACAAAGGTTCTATGTTTTGTTCTAGTGCAACACTTGGCTCGATGTAGCCACTAACACAATCAATTTTGCCCAAGTGTACCCAAGGTATGGCACCCCATTCTTTTTCTGTTTTATGCTTTCTCCAGTTTTGTCGCTACATTAAAATCATAAGAATGGACAATGATTGCTTCTCTTTCATAATGCAGGCACCCCATGCTATGTATTTATTTTCAGTCCCTTTACACATTTTACAGAGACTCCCCATGCTTCTTTATGGCTTGCAGAGATCTACCTGTACATCCTCATGGAGTATTTGTGCTTCATTTAAAATCACAAAGCGTGCACAAGAGGTCTTTAGCCATTGTCCTTATTGTTCTACCTTCAAGACCACAATTTTCAAGTCATACATCTTTAATGGTTCCATATACCATCATATTGGATCTTTTCATCGCAGTGCTATGTAGTGGTGTTAACACTATGAAATAGTCGATTGCTGACCTCTGATCATGTCTCGCCCATTTTGATTCAAACCTTATCTAACTTCCATCATGGGACCAAGGGTGGTGACTGAGGCTTAAACTTAATGCGCTAAGGCCTATAGACTCTTGTCTGGGGGTCTTATCTTTCTTTATAGAGTGCTTTTCAACTTAGTTTCTTTGACTCTTCATGATTGTGTGTTAGCCTGTGCGTCGGAGCCCCTTTATCGGTGAATTGAAATTCAAGGTTTCATTAGGGGTGACAATGCTCATCCTCTGATCGTCTATCACTGATGTGATGTCATCACTACCATGTGGCACTTTTTGATTGGTGACATGTGTCACCTGGATATGGCCCATTAGGCCATCTAAAAAGGCTAAAAACACCTGCCACATGTCCTTTCGTACTACCACGTTGCTGGCTTAGTGGGGCCTGATCCAAGTTCAGAAGTGATTTAGCCAAGAAAATCCCTATATGACTGGCCCTTTCGGCAACAATTCATGGAGCGTGGACTAAGGTCTCACCCGAAGTAGTATGGGAGGGTGCTAGAACTAGGTTTCCACACCCTGGGGATGTCTGATATGAGGTGATTGGTACGCGGTCCAACCTTCATACTTACTGCGCTACGCGCACCTATGGGCATCCCGTGCCTTGTGATACTGTCTTTGCGCAGGTCTAGTCACAGCGCGACCCATGTTATTTACCCACATCTTCCTTAATTAGTCACTGTTAGCTGATTACTTATATTAAATTCACATATAACCATTCATATGAGTATTCATCAAGTGTGCGCAGTAAATAAATAGAGTAAGAGTAATGCATAACATCAAAATATAGATTCAAGAATAGATGCATAGAGTAAACTTCTCTTTATCAACTTTTAATTCCAAGTACAGAGCCGACTCCGCCCTGCACACTCAGCTACAGGGGTTCGTGCACTCAGCTACGGACTCTACTAGGCCTCTGTGCACTTAGATGCAGAGTCTCTTCCTACTACTATGACCCAGTACACTTCAGATTCCACTCTTAACCTTGACCCATGCCTTCGCTATTCTATCTATTATTCTGTACCAAGCTAAGCTGTCTTTACACTTAGAGCCTCGCTCTATTTATACAATCCCATGGTCCACAGACCATGGGTAGGTTGACACAACTTTACATTAAATTATAATATTTCATGGTGGACAGCCCTACGACTCATCCTATACCTCGTGCTCCGTACCAGTAATTCGCGGAGTCTTACAATGCAATTGACCAAAACCTGGGCTTTGAGCCCCAAAACATGCTGCGGGGGATCCCATGCCCAACAAGCCCCCAACACAATCATCGTGACTCATCTCGAGTCACTCTACTAGCGTGGCGATCCTGGCACTAAGCCCCTCCAACTGTGCCTGTATTGCGCAAAGGTCTACAATGCACTATTCTGTCGTCCGATGGATCTGCTCCATATCTGCTTCTGAATCATCTGCATCTAACTCGAGTTTCTTATTTGGTACTAACTTCTAGTGCTTGTGTTTATAGTCCTGCACCCCTGTCCGGCTCCTCGGGTCGTGAAAACGGTGCTTTGGTTGGTTAGTCAGATAGCCGGCCCACCCGTGTAGGGCTTCAGGTGATTGCCATTTACTTTTCCCAGGAAGGGTTCTCCATTAAGTTTGACTAGCTAGACCGCGCCTCTGTCTGTGGCCTCTTTTACCACATATGGTCTGAACCAGTGCATTCTAAATTTTCTAGGCAATTTTTCAAAATTGTTGTCATACAACAGCACTAAATCGTTTACTTGAAGGTGCGCAACTTGATATGGTGGTCGTGCCAAGCTTTACCACGCTGCTTTTGTACCTGCTAGTGAAATTTGTCCAGAAATCGTTCTTCCTCGAGTTCTCCTAATTGCACGAGCCTTTCTTCTAGAGCTTTGCGGTCTGTCATGCTTGCGAGCAGACTAGGTATGATGTATTCCATCGGCATGACTGCTTTCGTACCATAGACCAACCAGAATGGTGTCTGTCCTGTCAATTTCTTGCACGTTGTTCTGTATGCCCATGACACAGTAGGTACGCGCAAGTCCCAGCCGTCCCACTGCGCGTTACATATTTTGGTCAACGCAGTCTCCAATATTTTATTGAATGCTTCTACTATTCCATTAGCCTGTGGATGGTATGGTGTAATTTTCTAGTGATAAACCTGGAACTCTTCTGTGAGCACGCTGATGGTTTCATTCAAGAAATGTGTTCTGTGATTTCTCATTAAGATTTTCAAGCAACCAAATCCTATCAACACGTTTTTGAACAAAAACTTTACAGTCATGGCAACAGTGCAGTCCTTGATTGATTTTGCTTCCACCCATCGTGTCAGGTACTTTGTTGTGGCGATGATGTAGTGCGCATCCATCTTTCCCTTAGGTTTGGTTGGGCCCACAAAGTCAATTGCCCATTTCTCAAATGGCTGCAGTGTCATTTGGGGATTTAGTGGCATCTCATCCCTTTGTGATAGTTTTCCTATCCTTTGACATATGTCGTAGGCCTTATAGTGTGCTTTCGAATCCTGGTGTAGGGTCAGACACCATAGCCCTACGGGAAGAATCTTTTGCGCGGTCGCGCATCCTGAATAGTGTCCTTGTACAGCACCCCCATGCGCTTCCGTGAGGATCTGGCCTCGTTCAAATTTAGGTGTGTATCTTCGCAATATCTCATTGTTGCCCATCTTGTCGAGGTGCCCTACGATGACAGAAAAATCCGCCGCACGCACCACCAATTCCTTCTTCTATTGGATTGAGTATTCCTTCGGCATAGTTCCTGTTGTTAGAAAATGGATTATATCTTTGAAGTGTTCATCCACAATGTGTACTGCTAAGAGTTGTGCATCAGGTAGTCCCTCCTCCAAATTTGTTGGTTCCTTGCCTGTATCAATTCATGACAAGTGGTCTGGTCCTACATTCAAGCATCCCAGCTTAACTATAACCTCAAAATCGTATTCTTGAAATAGTAAAAGCCATTTGCATATGTGCCCCCCCAACATAGGCTTGTTCACCATGTATTTCAACGCGGAGTGGTCAGTATACATCTTGAAATGTCCTCCCAGTAAATAGTGTCAGTATTTTTGGAGCGCATACACCATTGCCAGCCCTTCGTGCTCAGCAGTAGAGTAGTTCTTTTCTGCTTTGGATAATCTTTGACTTGCAAATGTGATCGGGTGATACACACCCATCGCACCTTCGTGTGTGAGTATGGCTCCCAATGCGATACATGATGCATTAACATGCACATGAAATTCCACGTCCCATTTCAGGAAGACCAAGATTGGAGTGGAGGCTAGTTTCCCCTTTAGGAAATCCAAAATATTCATGCAATTGTCATTCCAGCCGTATGTAGCATCTTTTTTCAATAGATTTTCCATCGACGCTATTATTTGGGCATAACTTTTGATGAACTTCCTATAGTATCCAGAGTGTCCCAAGGTAGTGCGCAGTTGTTTAACACTTCGCGGTGCTTCCAAATTGAGGATAATGGAAATAATTGTAGGATCCACCATCATCACTTGTTTGCAGACTATGTCCCAGCAGGTTTCCAAAGGGAACGAGGAATGTGCACTTCTTTAGGTTCAGTGCAATCTGGTGTCGCCAGCAAGTATCCAACATCAAACATAAGCTTGCTACATGGTGCTTAACTAATCCAAAGATAGTCTAATCATCCAGATAGACCTCCAAGAACTTGTGGATGTATTCTTTGAACACCACCACCACTATGCGCGAAAATATTGTTGGCACGTTCTTTAGTCCAAAGGGCATAACGGTGCACTAAAAGTAGCCCCATTTTGTTGCAAAGGTCGTCTTGCTCCTATCTTTTGGTGTGATCTTGATCTGATGGTATCCTGAAAACCCATCCATGAACGAGTATGCTTCTTGGCCGCCAACATTCTTTAGTACTTCATCTGTGAATGGTGTTGGGAATGGATCGTGTACACAAGCATCGTTTAGCTTTCTTAGGTCTACGCATATTATGATTTCACCCTTCTATTTTTTCTCCTGCACTACCATTAGACTCACCCAATCGGATTCTTCCACTGGTTCAATAATTCTGATTGTGAGCATTTTGTCTAATTCACCGCAGACCTTTTCTTTATACTTTGGGTTCAAGCGGTAAGGTAGTTGTTTAACTGGTTTCGCGTCCAATTTACGAGTGATCTTCATCATCCCTAGGTTGCCAATGATCCCTTTTAAGTCCATGATTTTGGTCGGGAACAAGTCTTGGTATTCGCAGAGTAACTCAGCGATCTTATCTACCATAGCATCATCCCAATAGTCCCCAAACATTGCATACTTCAGCTCTGCTTCTGTGCCAATTTTTACCTGCTTTGTTTTTAGTGGCGCGGTGATGTCGGGGTCTTCAAGTGGTGGTCCGCGAACTTTGTGCGAGCCTTCTGTTTCTGCAATGTTAATGTTCTGTGGGTCTTCATCATCTTCCTCAACATTCACGTTACAACACTCCAGTGTGCTACTTAACTGCATCACCCATTCTGGTTGAAGCACTTCCATTGGCTCCTGTGGTATTTTAAAGATAGCGGCTTTCACTGCTTGTAGCGCATCATCCACAGTATCTAACCAACGATCTTCAAATGTGAATGTTAAAAAGAAACCCTCGCACAACACATCCCATCCGCCCATACCATGGTGGAGCTTTGTCTCTGTATACCATTTCATGGGTATGAAATCCAGGATATGGTAGAATAGGTGCACCCATTCAGGTTGTGGTTCTTCCCCGTAGACATTGGTCCATTTCGCAAGGTGCGTGTGTGGGTCATATCATCCATCGTATTTGTCTTCTAACCATAGTTGCGGTTTCCCAAATCGTAGGTGCATCATCCTTTTGCATCCGTGCCAGTCCTCAAAATTTCTTTGATGTGTACCCCACCATCATGCGGGTGTTGCACGTAGTGCCCATTTCAATGCATTGAACTACTCTTGTTTCAGTACTATGCTTTCAAATTTTCTCAAGAATTCATCCATTGTTATCAATCCGTCATATGCCAGCAGTTGTCTCGCTTCTGTTGTCATGCAGCGCGATGATCTAACCATCATGTTGCAATTCAGCGTTGTCACTTCATGTAACTGATTCTGCCAGCGCTCTACTTCCTCGTCTGAATTCGAAGTGCAGGAGCTTTCGCGCTCCCACGAGATCCTCCCATCTAGAGTTAGATTCACCCAATCCTGGTCTTGTGTAGTTATCTTGTAAATACAATCAAGATCATCATCGTTATCATCTTCACGCACTGGTTCAGTGTAGCGCTCTCCTTCAGCTGGGTCTAGTGGGACTACTATGCATAGTGACTTTTTCTCGAAGAGCATTTTGCGCTTCTTCAGGTTGATGACTCCATTCATATCGGTGCCCTACTCTATTCCTAACAATGCGGGATAGGGATTGCTGTCATCGACAATCTCTATTACTTCAAAATCCGCCTACGCGCTCATGCCTTCAATATCAATTATTACCCCTTGCAACCTTCCCATGGGAAAAACCTTCTGTTGGTTCGCCATTCATAATTGAATAGGACCATTGCAATGTGGGCCTACCCATGTGTTCCCATGTTTTCTTTGGTAATACATTCACGTTCGAACCTAGATCTAGGATTACCCGATCCATTTCATATTCACCAATCTGTGTAGTCAACCTCATTTCCCTTGCAGTGTGCAATGCATGCTTCCCCAATTTCCGGACGACGTACGGTTCCCATAACCCCACGCACCTGGTGATTAGTTCCTGTAGTCCTTTAATCGCCTTGCTATTGTGCAATAGTTTCATGTATGTCTCCAGAAAGGTAGTGAGCATTGAAGGATCCATTCCTGTCTCTGGTTGGTCCTTACTACCTGAAGTGGAGGCCTTCGCGAAGCTCTTCTCAGCTTCCATGAATGTCTCCTTTGCGTGTTCTAAGTCAATCTCGAGTTCCTTTGCAAGAGCCTTGCGAACCCATGTACTTTCCTCTGGCTGCTTCCCCGTATCTTCTCTCGTGGCCGTACCGCTTATGAGCATCATGTTTACATTCGGGTCCTCTTCACATGGCTCAAACCTCATCATTTGTATATTCTGAGTTAGGGGAGGATGGAATACCCCTTTTTCGTGCATCTTTGTGATCAACGTAGGACAATCTATTGTTTCATGATCAAACTGAGTGCAATACGAACAAGATATCCTTGTCAGGTTGGTACAATCATGGGCAATTGCCTTGGTCCTCTATAATTGTAACAAATTAACTATCTGCGGCCACTTTCTGGTTCCATTACACCTCGTCCTTGACCTCACCCCTTAAATCCAGCACGCGCCATCCCCGCATTTAGGTCGAGGGCTCACGCTTCTGTCTTCATCCTATAGGCTGGAGTCTGATCCATCATTAGCTAATAACTATGGCAAGTGCGCTCATCATGGCCTACCGACCTATAGAAATTACAAAACAATTGTTGGGGTGTCTGTGTATACTTCTGCAACAAATGACAATTATCCATCATATGTTTCCCTCCTATCTGAAAGATCATGCACCATAAAGCGGGTGGCGCACTCGACCCTGCCTACACCTTCGGTCTCAACGGCATTGGCCCTCCTCCTGCCAAGTAGTTCGCGAACACTGGACAATGCTCCTTGTCATGGCCCTAGCCTTTGCATTGTATGCACCATACTTCCTCGTGTGCCTCTTGTTGCGGTAACCTATCCCACTTCAAGCTTTGCATTTCCAAACACAGATTTTGTAGTTGCACAAGGATTTGCTGAACTCCCAACCCAGGGTCTTGTATTGGGGTCTCATGTAACCTCATTGCCATTTCCAATGCTTCGGCCTAGGTGGAAAGTTTCTGTTGTGACAACACCATCCTCAAGTGCCGTGCCAGAGATGCTACAAACCATGTGCGATTCTATCCATGTGTCAACGTCATATTGGATTCGCAGATCATACTCTTCATTCGTTGATCCAGATCCAAGGGAGTCTCACCCACGAGCATCGCGATTTCTTTAAACCCGATGATCGATTGTGTTTCGGACTTTGGCTTGCTAAATTCCTTGTTCAACGCGTTCTAGATCTTTGTTATCCCTATGTTTAGGTGGTCGTTAGAGTGCTTGATATACCATGTTAATGCACGATCCTACAGCGTGCTCACCAATGTAGCCTTCTTAATATTGTCGTCCGTGACACCTTGTGCTTCCCATACTGCTCTTACCACGAACCAAAATTGGTCTAGATCCTCATTCCCTACTCCTCAGAATACTAGTAGTTTGATTGCGCTCACCATACTGCACTGTGGAGGTGGTGGTGGTGGAGTGGGTGGATATGGAGGTGAGGGAGGCGAAGCGGGTGGTGGTGTGGGTAGAGGTGGTAACCATGGAATTTGCTGCCTTATCAAACTGACCGTGCTTCTCGGAGAAACCTTCGTGAGCTCGTCCTCACTCTCCCGCGAGGGTGAAATTAAGGGACTGTTTTCTAACTCTTCACTACTTCTTCTTTTGTAGATCTTTCCGCTCCGCGTAGTCCCAAACATTCATTTATTCGCATAACCCGCTTTTCACATAACAACATCTTAATCTAGGTGTTCAAAGATTTAATATACTTACCTCATAGTCCCTTGAGAAAACATCATTCTGCCTCGTTGTAGCTCACAGTTGTGTCTATCGCAAACTCAGTGATAAATCCCCCTATTATCCGGTCGAGCCAATGGTCCACAACTCGCACGATCTTATCTTCTGATGATTCTAGTCTGCACACTAATTCCGAAGTCCACACTATTGGTTTGTCGAGCCTACACCTTCCCTGGCCATCAGCTAGCTTTGCGATCCACTCATATAGCTCAGAAGGAAAGGATGCAAAGAAAATCTCGTGGATTTCCGTATACACGTAGTGCTCCAACAACTTTTTCTCAGATACTTGTGGAGTTCTATTTTCCTATGTCACGAACTTGTGAATCTTCTTGTCCAACCACTTTTCAATTTCCTTCTTTGTTGGGTTCCAGTGGCACGACATCAGACATCCCTTATGTAGATCTCGGTCCTGGCAATGGAACCATTTGTTGGCTTAGTGGGACCTGACCCAGGTTTGGAAGTGATTTAGCCAAGAAAATCACGGTACTACTGGCTCTTTCAGCAACAGTTTGTGGAGCGTGGACTGAGGTCTCACCCAAAGTAGTATGGGAGGGTGCTAGAACCAGGTTTCTGCACCGTGGGGATGTCTGATATGAGGTGATTGGTACGCGGTCCAACCTTCGTACTTACTGTGCTACGCGCACCTACGGGCACCCTGAGCCCTATGATACTGTCTTTGCGCAGGTCTAGCCACAACGCGACCCATGTTATTTACCCATGTCTTCCTTAATTAGTCTCTGTTAGCTGATTACTTAGATTAAATTCACATATAAGCATTCATACGAGTATTCATCAAGTGCACGTAGTAAATAAATATAGTAAGAGTAATGCATAACATCAAAATACAGATTCAAGAACAAATGCATAGAGTAAACTTTTATTTATTAACTTTCAATTCCAAGTACAGACTCAACTATGCCTTGCGCACTTAGCTGTAGGGGTTTGTGCACTCAGTTGCAGACTCTACTAGGCCTCTGCACACTCAGCTGTAGAGCCTCTTCCTACTACTATGACCCAGTACTCTTCAGATTCCACTCTTAACCTTGACCCATGCCTTCGCTATTCTATCTATTATTCTCTACCAAGATAAGTTGTCTTTACACTTAGAGCCTCGTTCTATTTATACAATCCCATGGTCCATGGACCATGGGTAGGCCAACACAACTTTACATTAAATTACAATATTTCAGGGCGGACAGCCTTATGACTCATCCTAGACCTCGCGCTACGCACCTGCAATTTGCGGAGTCTTACAATACAATTGACCAAAACTTGGGCTTTGAGCCCCAAAACATGTTGCGGGGGATCCCATGCCCAACACACATCATGCTGGCATCAGCAACCACTTGGAATTATCGAAACCAATTGAATCCTACCACGTGTCCTCATCAGATCTCATCACTAGCTACCATGTGTCCTTATCAGGCCCAATAAGATGGCACCACGTGTCCTCCTAGAAGAGAGAAAGAACCGAGCCCTACTTGGTTTTTCTATTGATTTCCTTTGTTAAATGTATTTTTGGCTCTCCGGCATTTTAACAAAGAATGCACTTTCCCCAGCATTTTAAATCAATCGATGTTTGTTGATCGGTAATATGCATGGATCACTGAACTTTGACTATTGATGTGCTGATATGCAATACAGCCGATCATCCAATCACCGATATGTCAAGACCTATGATCTTCGATTTCTTATTGGACACGTGTCAGAAGTACAACAACTCATTTTCCTTTGCCTTCTTGTTTGGAGAGGTGCTCTAACTTTTGATCCAAAAGTCTATTATGGGACTTCCAGATATCATTGGAAAACCTATTTTTGAGGACTATCCAATGGAGGGGGTATTATTAGCCTTTGAGCCCATCTACTACCTCGAGAAGGCTCCAAACTCTCTGCCATTCTTTTGCTCCTTCACTCTCTAGATAGCTGAAATCACACCGACTAAGGTGATCCTTTGCATGAAGCCTAGAGCTATCATGGAATTCCATCTAGTCCATTACTCTAATCATCAATTTATGGCTTCTCCAATAAGCCTTCTACTGTGATGATTTTCTACAAGAATCTTGTAGCTATCATAGGAATCTTTCTGAGCCATGAACAACCATGGGATTACTCCTAGGCCATCACTACCAACATCTCCTGTGATAGTAATCCAAGCTAGTATGTTTGACATTAATGCCAACTGTCCAATAATATCCCCCTTTGGAATTGATGGAAACACCACAAACTCCCCCTTGGCATGGTCTTCTCTAATGCCAAATTTCTCTCCCTTTGTTATCAATGGAAAATAAAACTTCACTTACACTCCCAGTGAACCAATGCAATCTACTCTCCCATGTATTCCTCTTGTTGAGTAGCTACTACCATCTACCAAATAGAGGTCATTTGGAGGGAGGAGTCACAACTCCTATCTGTTTCTTAAGATACTCAAATGGTTCTCTTGCAAGTGGCTTGGTAAAGATATCTACCAGTTTCTCTTTAGTGGACACATACACAAGTTTGGCAATGTTGGCCGCAACATGTTACCACAATAAATGATACTTGATAGGAATATGCTTGGTTTTTGAATGCATGAATGGATTTTTTGAGATGTTGATTGCACTAGTGTTGTCACACATTATTTGAATGGGATTAGACAACTCTACCTATATGTCCTTTAAGGTTCACTTCATCCACAGAATCCGTGTACAACAAGTTGCAACAACAATATGTTCTTCTTCAACAATCGATAGAGATATGGAGCCTTGTTTCTTACTAATCCACGATACCAAGAACTCACCGAAAAAGAAATATGCACTAGAAGTTGTTGGCTTATATGGGCCTGACCCAGGTTTGGAAAAGTTATTTAGCCAAAGAAATCCCGCAGCTACCGGCCCTTTCGGAAACAACCCCCGGAGCACGGACTAAGGTCTCACCCAAGGTAGCAAGGGAGGGTGTTGGAACCAGGTTTCCACACCCTTGGGATGTCTTGATGTGGTCTGGAGGGTTCGCATTCCATTCTGTCGCCTCGCACCACTCTTCTTTCGTGTAAATCTGGAACAAGGCAAGTTCCATAACACTGATTATTAATGAGTTGTTATAGATCAGATCTATTTTTCGTGATCTTTAAGCAAACATTTACTAGAGATAACTAGTGCACACACCCGTAAACATTATAGATTTTCATAAACTCAAAACATAAGCATAAGCGTACATATCGAACAATAAATCAACCATAAATTAACTAGATCCACAATATCTCAGATTCAACACAGTATTTCAGAACCAACTTATCTTTATGCATAATTTTGCCAATACATCTAGATCTGCCCTGTGCACACAGCTCCAGGGGTCCACGGACACAGTTGCAAACTCTACCAGGCCTCTACGCACATAGCTGCAAAGTGTCTATCTACCCACCAATACCCATAACTCGGACTTACAGATGCAAAAATTATCTCCTTCACAAACCCATAGCACTAAGATTCATCCCCAACACAAGAACTACCTTCTATTATTCTATATTATTTCTTGGGCAGATAACCCTTTGACTCAACCTATTACATTTTGTGCTCCACATATTTTGGAGTTTTACAATATTTTTATCCTAACTTATAGGCTTTAAGCCCCAAAACTATTATGTGGGACCTCCGCTACCCAATAGTCTCGTCGATGCGGCAAGATGCACTGCCTAGGCTTCGTGGTTCACCTCCCTTCGAGTGACACCCTTTGTTCTACTGCTCCTTCTTTGTCTCCTCCAATGCTTCTTCCAGCTCCTGCTTCGTTGTTTCTATCAGTTCTCGCAACCGATAATGCTCGTCCTGCTCTGCTCAGTTAACACAGAACACCCCTCATAGGATTTTAGCTCTAGCTGGGTTGCTGCATACGGAACCTCCTCGTACCAATGCAGCCAATTTCCATTCTCTGATCTTCTCTTCACACTATCTGTTGTAGCTTGTGTTGCAATTTTTCAAGACCATTGCTGATGTGCATGAGATCCCAACCTTCAAGGTCCATCAGAGATGACTTGTTAACTACAATTCCACCATCTATCTCCATATTTACAGCCTTTCCCTTATCTTTTATGGTTCACCAACCAGCCCATGGGTGAGGCTACAGCATCCAGACCAATTCTGCTTCGTGTCTACAAATTTTCGGCACATCCCCTACCATCGATGCTAAACTCTACGCGGTGCCCACAACTGTCAACATCGTATTCTTCAGAAAGCCCTGCATCTCCATTGGCCATATCACAACCCTCGGGCTTACTCCTTGAGCGTAGATAATGAAGAATTCCATAGCGGCAGGAAGGCACAACAACTTACGATTCTCAGAAGCGCAACTCATTCAGTTGATGCCTCCTTGTGATTTATAAGTGTTTCGAAATTCAAATTCAATGGCTTCCACCTTTTCTGGTGCCCTCATGTTAAGCCTGCAGTAGATCATTCTAGATCTGGTTCATACCTCGTCTCTTATTTGCCCACCGCCCACTCCCTTTTGCCATAACTCAGACATCTTTTCATGAATAGAGACAGCAACGACCACCTCTCTACTTGTCAACGCAGCAGTGCAGCCCTTTCTACGCAACTGTGACCCTTGTGATAGACCAAATCTACGCGCACCCCGATAGTCATGCAGCTTCCCCCCATACTGCTTTATCATCCTGTGCTCTCTTTCAAATGGCTGGAGTGGTGAGACTGTCCTTCGGGCGATTAGTCAAGCGGTCAGCCCACCCATGTAGAGCTTCAGGCGACTACCATTTACTCTGCCTGGGAAGGTTTCTCCATTGAGCTTGGCAAGCTGGACTGCACCTCCATCTGTAACTTCTTTGACTACATAGGGTCCCAACCAATGCATTCGGGGCTTGCCAGGGAATTTCTCGAACTTGCTATCATATAGTAATACTAGATCATTCTCCTTGAAAGTGTGCACCTTGATATGGTGATTATGCCATGCTTTCTCTCACTATTTCTGTACTTACTGATGGAATTCAGCCAAAAACCGTTCCTCCTTAAGTTCCTCTAGTTGCGTGAGCCATTCCTCCAAAGCCCCGCAGTCTGCTATGCCCGTTATTGCCATGATTCACAAACTAGGTACAATGTATTCCATGGGCATGACGGCTTCCTTGCCATAGACTAACCAAAAATGTGTCTGGCCTATCAACTTCTTGCACGTGGTTCGGTATGCCCATAGCATAGCAATAATGCGCAAGTCCCAATCGTTTTGATTCACATTGCAGACCTTGGTCAACACAGTCTCCAAAATTTTGTTGAATGCTTCGATGGTCCCATTCGCTTGCAGGTGGTATGGCATACTGTGTTGATGATATGTTTAGAACTCCTCAGTGAGTGCACTAATCGTTTCATTCAGAAAGTGCATTCCCCGGTCGCTCATTAGAATTTTGGGACATCCAAACCGTGTCAACACGTTCTCGAACAAAAAATTTACAGCTGTAGCAGTCGTGTAGTCCTTAACCGGCTGTGCTTCTACTCATCGGGTCAAATATTCTATCACAGTGATGATATAGCACACGCCCGTCTTCCCTTGAGGTGCGATAGGTCCCACGAAGTCGATTTCCCACTTCTCAAATGATTGCAGCATCATCTGTGGTTTGAGCATCATTTCATCCCTCCGCAATGGTTTCCTAGTCTGTTGACATACATCGCAGGCCCGACAGTATGCTTTCGAGTCTTGATGTAGAGTTGGCCACCATAGTCCTGTGCGAAGAATCTTCTGTGCTATGGCACAACCCGCATAATGTCCTCTAGCAACCCCCCCATGTGCTTCAGCCAGAATTTTTCCTCACTCGAATTCAGGTAAATATCTGCGTAATATTTCGACGTTGCCCATTTTGTAGAGGTGCCCCGCAATAATAGTAAAATCTACTACGCATCTCACCAATTCCTTCTTTTGTTGAACGGAATATCCCTGCGGCGCGGTTCCTATGGTTAAGAAGTGGAATATATCCTCAAAATGGCCATTTGTGACGTGCACTGCATACAGTTGTGCAACTGATAATCCTTCCTCTAAGTTTGTGGGCTCTTCGCCATTCTCAATTCGGGATAGGTGATCTGGGCCTATGTTTAGATGTCCCAGCTTTATGATGACTTCAAAGTCATATTCTTGAAATAATAGCAACCACCTACAAATGTGCCCCCCAACACAAGCTTATTCACTAGGTATTTTAGGGCAAAATGGTCAGTATGCATCTTAAAGTTTCCTCTGAGGAGATAATGGTGGTATTTCTGGAGCGCATATACCATCGCTAATCCCTCTCGCTCAGTAGTGGAGTAATTCTTCTCATCTTTTGATAATCGTCAACTTGCGAACATAATCAGGCGATCAATTCCCTCTGCTCCTTCTTGAGTGAGTACCACACCTAATGCGATACACGACACGTCAACATGCACGTGAAATTCAATGTCTCATTTCAGAAAGACCAATATGGGGGCTAATGCCATCTTTTCTTTAAGCGTTTCCAAACATTTGTTGCATTCCTCATTCCAGCAATAAGTAGCATCTTTCTTCAGCAATTGTTCCATTGGTGCCGTGATCTGTGCGTAACTTTTTATGAACTTCCAATAGTAACCAATGTGTTCCAGTGTGGCGCGCAGTTGTTTGACACTTCACGGTGCTTGAAAATTGAGTATGATAGTGATCTTCACTGGATCCATCATCAGACCTTGCTTACAAACCACATGACAATGCAGGTTCCTGAAGGGGACAAGGAAAGTACACTTATTTAGGTTTAGCGCAATCTGGTGTCGTCGACAAGTATCCAACATTAACTGTAATTTCGCAGTATGTTTCTTAACTAGCCCGAATACGGTCCAATCATCAAGATATACCTCTAAGAACTTGTGTATAAATTCCTTGAATGCAGCTACCATAACGCATGAGAATATCGCCGACGTGTTCTTTAGTCCAAAGGGCATCACCGTATACTGAAAACAACCCCATTCAATGGTGAAATTTGTTTCACTCCCATCTTTTAGTGTGATCTTAATCTGGTGGTACCCCAAGAAACCGTCTGTGAGGGAGTAGGCTTCCTGTCCACCCACATTTTCCAAGACCTTGCCTATAAATGGCATCGGAAATGGTTCATTAACACATTCATCATTGAGCTTCCTGAGATCAACACAAATGCAAATTTCACCCTTGTATTTTTTCTCTTGCACAACCATAGGACTTACCCAGTCAGACTCCTCTACTAGTTCAATTATTCCTGCTGCAACCATCTTGTCCAACTCTTCGCAAACCTTCGCTTTGTATTTTTGATTCAATCGGTAAGGTCGCTGCTTAACTGGCTTTGAATTCGGCCTTAGGGTTATCTTCATCATTCCCAGGTCACCGAGGATCCCTTTTAGCTCCGTGATTTTTGTTGGGAATAAATCTTGATATTCTCAAAGCAACTCGATGACCTTTCCCACAGTGGCATCATCCCAATAGTCCCCAAGCATTGCATAGTTTGGCTGTTCCTTAATTCCAATGTTTACTTGTTTTGTTTTCAGTGGCATGGTGATGTCTAGATCCTCGATTGCTGGTCTGTGCACCTCACGACTCCCCTCTATTTCTAGAATATTGATGTTTCTAGGGTCATCCTCATCTTCTTCTACTTGCACCTTGTAACATTCTAGGGCCTGATTCAGCTGTCGCGACCAGTCTGGCTGCATGATTTCTTCTGGTTCTAGTGGTATTTTGAAAATAGTGGCCTTCACAACCTGCAACGCATCATCCATAGTATCCATCCATTTAACTTCAAATATGAATGTTGACAGAAACCCTTTGCGCAAGATATCCCATTCACTTGTGCCATGTTGGAGCTATGTTTCAGTATACCAGTTCTTTGGAATGACATCCAAGGTATGATAGAATAAGTGTACCCACTCTGGTTGAGGCTCTTCTCCATAAGTTTGGACCCATCTGGTAAGGTGCATGCACAGATCATCACGTCTGTCATATTTCTCAGTTATCCATAGTTCCGGCCTCCCAAATCTTATTTGTATCATGTGCCTGCAGTCACACCAATTTTTGAAGGTTCCTTCATGTGTGCCCCACCATTGCGCAAGTGTCATGCGCAATGCCCATATCAACGCATCAAACCATTTGTGCTTTGGTACTGCACTTTCAAACTTGGTTAGGAATTCATCTACTACTGTTAGCCCATCATACAGTGGCAATTCGTGATCTTGCGCTCTAACACAATACAACGATTTAGTCATCATATTGCAGTGCAATGTGGTTACTCTATTCAACCGGTTATGCCATCTCTCATCTTCTTCATCTGAATCTTTGGTGGAAGACTCTACTTGCCCCCATATTATTCTTCCTTCCTCTGTTGGCTTGACCCACTCTGGATTTCATGTAGAAATTTTGTAGATACAATCTAATTCCTCATCACTCCCTTCGTTGCACACGGGTTCAATGTAACGTGGTCCTTCAGCCGGAACTAGCAGAATGATTATGTGGATGACTTCTTCTCAAATATCATTTTCGGCTTCTTTAAATTAATAACCCCATTCATATCGATGGCCTAGTCTATCCCTAACAATGCAGGGTAAGGGCTACTTTCATCCATGATTTCTATTACTTCAAAGTCTATCCGAGTGCTCGCGCCTTATATATCTACCGTAATTCCTTGCAGTCTTCCCATGGGCAAGATCTTCTATTGGTTTGCCATCCACAATTGAATAAGAGACCATTGTAGTGTGGGCTTACCCATGCACTCCCATGTCTATTTAGGTAGTACATTTGCATCTAAGCCCAAATCCAGAATGATATGATCCATCTCATAGTCGCCAATCTGCATTGTTAATCGCATTTCCTGCACCATCCGCGATGCATGTTTTCCCAATTTTTGGACCACGAGAGGTTCACTTGACCCCACGCACCTATTTATCAATTCTTGCAAGCCCTTAACTACCCTATTTTTGCGAAGAAATTTCATGCATGTCTCTAAAAAGGTAGTCAGCATCGAGGGATCCCTTTCCAGCTCAAGTTGATCCCTACTACCTAGGGTAGAGACATCCGCGAAGCTCTCCCTAGCTTCCAGACATATCTCCTTGCAAACCCTTGCGTCTTCCTTGGTTAGGTTCCCCTTATCTTCTCCTGTGACCGTGCCACTTCTAAGTACCATGTTTACTTTGGGGTCTTCCTCGCGTGGTTCAGACCTCATCATCTAAATGTTCTATGTCATTGTAGGTTGTGCTGCCCTTTTCTCATGAATCTACATGATCAGTGTGGGGCAATCTATCAGTTCATGATTGAATTGCTCGCAGTAAGGACACGATATTCTTGTTGGGTTGGTACAGTCCCACGCATAGTGACCTGGTCCCCCATAGTTGTAACAGATTAGCTGCCTGTGACCCCTTCTTGGCCCCATTCCTCCCCTTCCTCATCCATGTCCCTAGGACCCACCGCGCACTATCACTGCAGCTGGATCCTGACCTCACACTTCAATCTACATTCTATAGGTAGGTGACTGGTCCATCAATAATTGATAACTATGGCAGTCTTGCTCCTCTTAGCCTATCGATTTGCAAAAGTTGCAAAATAGCTGTTGGGGGTTCTGGTTAAATTTTGGCAGTAGATGACAGTTGTCCGTGTTGTGCTTTCCTCCCACCTGACAGATTGCGCACCAGAGCGAGGGTGTTGTGCTTGGCCCTGCTTGTGCCTCTGGTCGCAACAATGTTGGTTCCCCCGTGGTCACATAGTTCACAAAGATTGGACATTGATCTTTATCATGACCCTGGTTTCTACACTTTATGCACCACACTTCCTCCCAGGCTTCTGGGCGGGGTGCCTATTCCTGTTTTAACTTCTGCATTCCTAAACACAAGTTTTGTATTTGCACGTGGATTTGCTGAACTCCCAACCTCGGATCCTATATTGGAGTTTCGTGCAACCTCATCGCTGTCTCTAATGCTTCAGCCTGGGTTGAGATCTTTTGTTGTGACAGAGCCATCCTTAGGTGTGGTGTTAATGACGCCACAAACCACGCGCAATGTTGTGCATTCAACAATGTCATGTTCACCTCATAGATTTTACTTTTCAATCTCTGATCTAGATCCCATGAAGTTTCACCAGGCATCATCGCAATCTCCTTGAACCCTATGATCGACTGTGTTTCTGATTTTCGCCAGCTAAATTCTTTTTTCGATTTGGCCTGGATCTCCGCTATTCTCGCATTCGAGTGATCACTTGAGTACTTTATATACCATGTCAATGCTCGGTCCTGCAGCGCGCTAACTAAGGCAGCCTTTTTGATGTTATCATCTGTAACTCTGTGTGCTTCCCATACCATCATTACCACAAACCAAAATTGTTCTAGATCTTCACTTCTTGCTCCTTTAAATACTGGTAACTGGATCGCGCTCGTCATTTTTAACCTCTAGTCAGTGTACTATGAACTCATACTACTCCTGATCCAATCAATCCTCAAACTCTTCTTCGTAGGGTTCCAGCGTTCTGACATCAGACATCCCTTAGACAGATCTTGATCTTGGTTAAGGAACCATTTGTTGGCTTATATGGGCCTGACCCAGGTTCGGAAAAGTGATTTAGCCAAAAAAATCCCACAGCTACAGGCCCTTTCAGCAACAGCCCGTGGAGTGCGGACTGAGGTCTCACCCGAGGTAGTAGGGGAGGGTGCTGGAACTAGGTTTCCACACCCTTGGGAGGTCTTGATGTGGTTTGGAGGGCTCACGTGCCGTTATGTGGCCTCACGCCACTCTGCTTCTGCGTAAATCCAAAGTGAGGCAAGTTCTTTAATACTGATTATTAATGAGTTGTTATAGATCATATCTATTTGTCATGGTCTTTAAGCAAACATTTACTAGAAATAACTAGTGCGTGCACCCAGAAAAGTTGTAGATTTGCATAAACTCAAAACATAAGCAGAAGCGTACAGATCAAATAGATAAATCAACCATAAATTAACCAGATCCACAATATCTCAGATTCAACATAGTATTTCAGAACCAACTTATCTTTAGTCAACCTTTTCCCAATACATCCAAATCTGCCCTGTGCACACAGCTGTAGGGGTCCACACACACAGCTATGGACTTTACCAGGCCTCTACGCACATAACTGCAGAGCCTCTATCTACTCACCAATACCCCTGACACAAACTTACAGACACATAAATTATCTCCTTCACAAACCCATAGCACTAAGATTCATCCCCAACACAACAACTACCTTCTACCCTTAGAGCCTCGCTCTATTTATACATTCCCATGGTCCACGAACCATGGGTAGGCTGACTTACATCCTATTATTCTATATTATTTCTTAGGTGGATAACCCTTTGAATCAACCTATTACATTTCGTGCTCCACATATTTCGAAGTTTTACAATATTTTTATCCTAACTTATAGGCTTTAAGCCCCAAAACTATTATGCAGGGCCTCCGCTACCCAATAGAAGTACTCTTCCTGTTATCTAGACTTCCAACCCAATCTGCATCTGTGTAGGCCTTCAAATTAAATTACTTACTATTGGTATACCACAACCCATATTTTGTTGTACCTTAACACTAGTACAAAATGGGTAATTAGTTACCTAAAAAATGAATAAAATTTGCATATAAACGACCATTTTTGAGTCGGTGACCATTAGTAGCTAATTTCAAGTATCCTATAACACGACCAACTTTTAGTCATTTTTAGCTTAGTCATTAATTTGTTGTCTCAATTTCATCATCTAGTAGTATATTTAGTCATAGATTTGGTCATTAATTTAGTCACTAATTTCTACAATTAATGACCAAATATATAACAAAATTTATCACTATATGATCACCCGAGAAAACCAATTAATGACCAAAGAAATATGACCAAAATGTTGGTCGTGTTATAAGATACTATAAATTAGCTACTAATAATCATATATATGAAAATTTTAGTCGTTGTTTGAAACCAATAAATGACCAAAGAAATATGAATAATTTTTGCTCGTGTTATAAGATACTGTAAATTAGCTACTAATAGTCGTATATATGAAAAATTTAGTCGTCATGTTTAATTAAAAATTTATCATTTGCAATAGTCGTTTATCTTTTTTCGGTAGTCTCATATTCATTATATAAACAACTAATTTAGTAGTTTATATGCATTTCATTTAGTTTCATTAATAATCATTATAAACAACTAATTTAGTCGTATTCATTTTATTTGTGTTCATCTTTAAGCAATATAAACTACTAATTTAGTAGTTTTAGATTGATTTTGTGTGTTCATTATTAATCAACATAAATTAATTAGTATTTTTTTGCGACTAAAAAAAAAAAAAAGAACAATGTGCACGTTTATATAATATAAAAATGCAAAGTTATATATGTTAATTACAATACTAGACAATATCAAGTGCAACTATAAATAACTTCAACCACATAAATTATATGATATGAAATGTCGAGTATTACAATATGAGTCTCCAACTTAATTTTGGTTGGACTAAAACTTACACATGAAATGTTGTTTCATTACTTCAAAACATTAGCATCATGTTTCCAAGGCATTGCAGGCGAATTCACCAACTCTGAAGACTTGACCATCAATCTCTATGTGTGTGCCTTATGCAGGATATTGGCTCTAACGTTATCACTAGACCGATTCTCTTCTCTCTCTCTTTTTGTTTTTCACTCTAGCATTATTGTTCTCCTCTTTCTTCAATTCTTGCTTCTTACCATCAATATTGAGTTCCTTTTCTGAAAACAAAAGAAGATATAGTGTAGTGTGTAAGCCATGAAAGACGATGAACACTAGAATATAAACTAAAATAGACTATAAAGGATTTATACAACATATACCTCAACATTAGCAATGTAAAAGCCATTTTTCCCCATAAAAGCAAGGAACTTGAACAAGTTTTCTTCAGTTGGGTTATAGTAGCCACTATGTGGATAGATGACCTGTATAAACAAAGCAAATAAATTATCACCATAGTAACTTAGTATTCAACCTTTAGGGAAAGATTAGGCACAATCACGCCAACCAAGTTACATGCTAAAAATCTCAAGTTGTAGATAACTTGTGAAAACAAATAATCCGAGATATGATGTCTAATCCTTCTCATTTTATTTGCAACAACATTTCATTCCCTAGCGCATTAACTTGGTCAAGTATCTAAATGACATGTTCTCAAGTAATAACATGAAAGTAAACTTTTCTAATAGCTATGAAAATATTTTAAAACAAAACAACAAAAAGGATTTCAATCAATATTGTGTAATACTAATATCTTTTTTTGCTAAAGCAAGAGACTATCCTTCTATTTCATTATCCAAAAAATAAAGTTACAGAATTTACAAAAAGTAATTACACTCGAAGGACACAGGAAAACCAGTCATTCTAATCTACAATGACGTTCCCCTCAGCAAAAAAAAAGCGAAGCTTACAAATAAATCCCAAGGTTAGATAAAAGGAAGTTTGACCAAAAAAAAAAAAATAACATCGAAAACTCCTATTACAAGGTTTCGAAAGGTGTGAAAGAACTGTAGGCCCCACAAAGCTACACACCCAAACCTAACCGTTGATTCCAACAGCGAAATCGGACGGCACAGAATAATATTGCAACGCCTAGTTACTCAAAAGATAGGGTGCGATGGGAGGTGGTATTTCTGACCACCCCTTGCCACGCGTTAGGAGCCTAGTGGAATCACTCCCACTATCCCTATACCATTTACCACTCCGAAGCCCAGCGAGCAACCGAAAACCACTATGTGTCTGATTTTCTCCTTCGTAAGCGAAATGTAAGAAAATAGCTGCCTCCGAAAGAGCCAACCATCCCGCACGCAGGAGTTCACCTCACAATTGGTTTCCGAGACTATTGTGGACTGAGAAAAGGCCTCAATGCTACGAATCAAAGAAGTAAGGAGATAGGGCAACTCACACCCCGGTGAAGAGTGACCGGTTTGAGCATGCCCCTCATCCAGGAACCAACTGAAGTAACGAGAATGAACGTGCTTAGAAACCTTCATTCCGTACCATTTACTCTGGCCCAGTAATTAAAAATCTCTCTGTCCTCCACCGCTTGTTCATTTTAGAGAGCTTTAAAACTGCTCTGAGGTGTCTCTTGCCACATCAGCTCAGTTCTGTACTCTGAATTTATCACATCTTGATTGGCCATAGTATCCACTAACTTATTGGCTTTTCTTCGAACATGGTTAAAACTAACAGTTCAAAGACTCAGAAGATGATTTTGAATTCTCTGATACACTTGAATTAGTCTCCAGTGTTTCGAGACCTTCTCTCGCACTGTTCCACAACTGATTCTCTTGACTGCATTGATAGAGATCTCTGAATTTGCTTCAACAATGACATTGGAACTATGTCTCAGTTTCAGAAGCTCTAAACAATGTTCCAGAGCCATTAATTCAGCCATATTGTTGGTGGCTAACCCTAAATGGCAGTGGAAAACAAAGATGGTGTTTCCTTCTTCATCTCTTAAAACACCTCCATAACTTGTTGTTCCAGGGTTGCCTTTTGAAGCACCATCAATATTGCATTTTAGATAACCTTTCGGTGGAGGATGCCAGAAATTCTTCTCGGTATCCATATCTTTTTCCTTTTTGCACTGTTCATGGGGAATGAGCTCATGCAAACACAGTTACATGAGAGTTTTCAACTCATAATTAGTAGGAGGATTCTTGGGATAATTGCGGACAGTGGTGCTAACTGTCTCCTTAATTTGCTTCAGGATCAGGTTCAACAAGTGAAGAGGGATAGTTTGTTCACTCTTGAAATTTTTTTTATTCCTTTCTTTCCAAACATTCCAGATAATGAAGCTTGGCGTGGAGGCCCAGGCCAAATTGAGGAGCTCATTTTCTGAAAAGTTCCTTTTCCACTTGTTTAGGGTGTTAATAATACTTTCTTTATCTCTATCTATCTGTTGGAAAATTGTGGCAAAGGAATCGTACAACCAAGTGGTGAATGTGTAGCTGTTGAGAATGTGTTCCATTGTTTCCTCTTGGGCTTCACATAGATGACATCTAGAGGGCCCAATAACTCCCCTTTTTCTGATGTTGTCCCAAGTTAAGATTTTCTTGTGATGCATTAACCACATAAATAGCTTGATCTTCATCCACCCTTGATGGCTCCAAAGTTGTTGCCAGGATTTGTCCGGAATGCCAGAATCAAGGTTCAAGATTATCCTCTTTGCTTCCCTAAGATTAAAGGTGCCTTCTTTATTGAGGCCCCATCTTAACTGATCCTGTCCCTCTGATACCAAGATTTTCCTTTGTTTTAAAATACCCATAAGTGTCTCTGTTTTTGTTTTCCTAGGACTCTCATCTCTGCAGTCTATGATTCTCCAGTTTCTCCATTTTCCAGTGTCGTGAGGAAGGTTCCAGAAATCTTTAACTTTGATTAATCCCTGGGAGTTAGTTTCTTGCTTGAGGCTCATAAAATCCTCTTTTAACAACACTGGTTCTTGTTTCCATTTGTCTTCCCAGAAGAGAGCTAGATCTCCTTCTCTGATCTCCCAGAAATTGTTGTTTTGAACTAGGCTTCTGTTTTCCCAAGATTTATTCCAGATGTAGGAGCCTTTTATGTTCCCCTACATTCTTATAAGATCTTTTTTTTGCTATGAGCTTCCATATTTTTCTTTCCAGGTCATTGCCCATTGAGCTTCAGGTTCTTTAACCCATCTCCACCAGAGCTTGGCTACCAAAACTTTACTTAGAATCTCCTGATCATCTAAGCCTAGGTCCCCGTGACTCTTGGGTTTGAAGACTTTTTCCCAAGAAACCAGAGCCCATTTCTTCCTTGTTTCCTCTTTTCCCCATAGGAAATCTCTCTGAATATTGCTGAATTGTTGTAACACTCCTTTGGGGGCTGGGAGGGCTAATAAAAAGAACACAGGGATAGATTGCAGAACGACCTTGACCAGGATCAACCTGCCAGCAAGGTTCAATGATATGATAGTCCATTTTTTAACTTTATCTTGCATCTTGTTGAGCATCGGTTCCCAAATACTTTTGTGCAGTGGGCTAGCTGTGAGGGGAATTCCCAAATATTTTGAAGGAAGGGAATCCTCTGGAAGCCCAGAATTCTAGAGATATTTCTTTGAATGAAAATTTTAGTATTAAAGAAAAATATTTTAGATTTGGATAGATTAACTTCCATACCTGACGCCAAGGAAAAGTCAATTAGGATTTTTTTGTAAGCCAGGGCTTCTTTGACTATAGGAATTCCTTGCAGTATAGTGTCATCCACAAATTGTTGGTGATTCATTGCCTAACCATTCTCTGTTAACTGAAGGCCCTTAATTATTCCCACAACTTTGGCCTGTTTAATGGACCTGCCCAGACCTTCCATCATGATGATGAAGAGAAAGGGAGAGAGAGGGTCTTCCTGCCTTAGACCTCTAGAAGGAGTGAATATTCTTAAGGGCGAACCATTCACTAAAATCGAAAAGTTGGGAGAAGTAACCAGAGCCATAACCCATCTGATCCAGTTGTGATCGAACCTAAACGCAGAAAGGACCTTCTTGACATAGATCCTGTTTACCTTGTCATACGCTTTGGCAATGTCTAATTGCATGATCATTCCAGCCTGTTTCTTGTTGGTTACGTATGAACTACTTCATGAGCTTGAATAATGTTATTTAGGATTTGTATGCCTTCCACATAACCAGATTGTTCCCCTGAAATTAAAGAAGGAAGTATAGGTTTGAGTCTACTAGGTAGCACCTTGGATATAATTTTATAAACCACATTGTAAAGCAATGGGTCTGAACTTATCAGCAGTCAAGGTTGAATCCTGTTTGGGAATCAAGGAGATGAAGCAGTTGTTGAGGGCCTTCAGAATAGTCATGTTTCTTCTAGAGTCCTCCACAACATTCAGAATATCCTGTTTGACAATGTTCCAGCATGCCTTAAAAAAGTCTACATTGAAACCATCTGGTCCTGGAGCTTTGCTATTCTGTATGTCTGTAATAACTTCACTAACCTCATCTTCAGTTACTGGTTTAATCAAGTTAAAATTGTCCTCTCTAGACACCAGCTTAGGGATTTTTTTTGTAATTTCCTTGATGTATTACTCTCTGTTTAGATTATTTTCCTTAGTGATGCCTCTAAAATGCTACACCAACACTGTTTCGATACCCTTATGAGAGGTCTGAATCTCTCCATTTTCATTCAGTATCGAAGAGATTCTATTGTGAGCTCTATTGGCCATGGTGGATCTATGGAAAAATCTAGTATTACGTTCACCTTCTTTGAGCCACTAAACTCGAGACTTTTGTTTCCAAAAGATTTCCTCTTGTTTGTATAATGTCTCCCATTCATGATGGTATTTATCAGCTTTTTCACTTTTGACTTTATCAAAACCATCCGTGATTAGTTCTTGATTGAGTTCTTGGAGTTTGATTTCCACAGATTTTTTATCCACAAAAATGTTGCGAAACTCCTTCTTGTTCCATTCTTTGAGCTTGAGTTTTATGTGCTTGAGTCTTTTATAAAGGAGGAACATTATAGTTCCCTGTATCTGCAAATATTTGGACCACCATTTTTCTATATTGCTGATGAAATTTGGGTGGGAGAGCTAAATATTCTCGAATTTGAAGGGTCTATTCCTGGGAGAATCAATCCCCTTGATTTCTAATTGAATCGGCCAGTGATCCGAGCCACCAAAGGGGAGAATACTAGCAGTAATTTCTCTGTTTGTGAGCATAAGCTCCTCTAATAACAAAAGTCTGTCTAATTTGGAGGTGACCTGTTCCTCCCCTCCTCTTTTATTGTTCCAAGTGAAATGACCATTGTGCATTTCAGAGTCCACTAGTTTCATATCATCTGTGAAGGTTTGGAATGCTATTGAATCTTTACTTAGTAGTCTAGTACCACCTTTTTTTTTCCAAAAGAGATTTAATCATGTTAAAATCTCCTCCCATGGCCCAAGGAATTTCCTCATGTCTACTTCTAAGATCAACCAGGGATTCAAGAAATCTGAGTTTTTCGTCTATTCTTTGAGGTCCATAAACGTTAGGGACCAGGAAGGTAACCGACACCCCAACTGGTTGAAAAATTATTGATAAGTAATTTCTAGATGCCTCCGCATCTATTATGCTGACTTTTAGTGGGTTCCATAGAGTTAGGATACCTTCCACTGTGTCCTCTGCTTTAACTTCTAGAAACTCAAATCTGCTAAGCCATTTGCTGTGGATCTATTTTAATTTCTGAATAGAGCATTTTGTTTCCTAAATGAAGATAAGATTTGGCATTGCTAGTTTCATTCTGTTACTTAGCATTCTTTGTTTTCTTTTACTACCTAGACCTATGATGTTCCAAGATATGAACTTCATAATTAAAGATTTGTAAAGGAGTAACTGGTTAGGTCTTTCATCTTACCCGAATCTATCATTAGCTTTCCACACTCCATCAGGAGATCGTTTTGCTTTTTTCTGCACCTCTTCTTTCCCGAATTTCTAGTCACTAATCCTGGAGTTGATTTCATAGTTTTCACACCTCGGTGCTCTTGCTTGTGAATGTTTTTACCTTTATCCGACCCTCTTTCCTGAGCTTTCCATAAAAACAACTGATGTATTCCGTTTCATTCTTTTTGAGGCACAGATTCTATTCCTCCCTTGGTTCCCTGCATCAAGAATCCTTCTAGATCCAGGTTCTCCTTATCAAGTATTTCCAGTAGTTCTTGATCTTCTAGATCTATTTCACTTTAGGTCATTTCCTGGTCCATCTCCATTTCTGTTTCAATCATCATTAGCTCTTTTGGATAACCATTATCTTGAGAATGTTTGTTGTCTTCTTCCTATTCTTCTTCATTAGGACTTTTCTCCTGAGACTAGTTTTCTTTCGTGATTTCTTCATTCTCTTCCAGCACTTGAAACTTGTTCTAACTGTTCTTCTGTGCCTCGTTGTGTTGGTGCTTTGGCCCCTTTTTTCCCACTTTCCCTTTACTTTTCACTTTCTGAAAGCTTTCAATCTCCTTCATTGTATCAGGTTTCCCTTTATACTCTATTTTACCAAGAGGGAAATCTGTGACCAAATGTCCATGCTCATGGCATCTACGACATCTGAATGGGATATGCTCGTAGTCCGCCTGCACCCATTCTTCATCAAAAACTTCCAAGATTACTTCCTCCGGAAGAGCACATGATAGATCCATTTCCACACATATTCTTACAAAGGAGGTATATTTTCCCCTTCTTGTGGCTTCAGAAGTTTTGATGAAACGTCCTAATTTATTGCCAATGGCAGTTAGCGATTATGTTTGCCAATAATCCAGAGGTAGAGAATAGAGCCTTACCCAAATAGGGACTGAAGTGAAGGTTTCCTGCTCTGGAACAAATTTCATCTTCCGGGGCCTCATATAGAGACTGGCTGTTGCATAAAAGTAGGGTCCTCCTTCAAATATTCTGTCTTTATCTTCGAAGTTTGAGAACACTACTGTTAAGAATCCCTTTGACCCAAGATGTAGATCAATGCTTCCCTTGGGTTTTCAGTGAAACTTGATCCACATCTGTAAAGATTTTTTAGTGGGCCAGAGTCCCATGAATTTGCAGATAATGGCGTAGGTTCCCATGTGTTCCCTGTGCGCCTGCAGAGTGGGATCATTTAATATTATTCTAGGAGTGATTTCTACTTTAGGTTTGCAGGGTCCCTTTTGTTTTTTGTCTCTTGCACCCTGACTTTTGTCTTCTTCCTCCGTGTCCTTTGTGCTACTATTTTCCTTGGTCTTGTTCCCTTATGTTTCCTTTTCCTTATCTTTGTTCCTGCCCTCCGCAAAAAAATTGCTGCTGATTATCAGTGTTTTGCCTCTGCCAGCTGTTGCATCTGTGTAGGAGGGAGTCGAGCTCCCTCATCTTGCACCCTCCATTAGAAACAAATACCTGCACCATTCTGAAACCTTGCTTAATTGCTTCTGCCGAGCTTCCGCCAACAACGAGCTAATCTAAAAGGTGAGCGGGCTTGGCCTAGGCAAGTATCCCCGCAACTAGTCAATGCCCTCATTCAGGTTTGAGCACAGGACCTCACCGTCTTAATGAGTCCGAATGCCAGCTAAGACATCTGTAAGTCCGAGTCGAGGGTGTTGGTAGATAGAGGCTCTGCAGTTATGTGCGCAGAGGCCTGGTAGAGTCCGCAACTATGTGCATGGACACTTGTAACTGAGTGTGTAGGGCGGATCTGGATGTATTGGCGAAAGAATTGAATAAAGATAAACTGGTTCTGAAATATTGTGTTGATTCTAAAATATTGTGGATCTGGTTAATTTATGGTTGATATATTTGTTTGATCTATGCGATAATGCTTATGTTCTGAGTTTATGCAAATTTATAACATTCTGGGTGTGCGCATTAGTTATCTCTTTTAAATGTTTGCTTAAAGATTGTAAAAAGTAGATCTGATCTATAACAACTCATTAATAACAAGTATTAAGGAATTGCCTTGTTTCAGATCTACGTGGTAGTAGAGTGGAGTGAGGCCATAGAATGGTGTGCAAACCCTCTAGACCACATCAAGACATCCCAAGGGTTTGGAAACCTGATTCCAGCACCCTCCCCTGCTACCTCGGGTGAGACCTCAGTCTGCGCTCCACGGGCTATTGCCGAAAGGGGTGGTAGCTATGGGATTTGTTTGGCTAATAACTTTTTTGAACCTAGATCAGGGCCAAATAAGCCAACAATATCTATAAAATTTGAATCTAAAAATATTTTAACACAAAACAACCATAATACTAATATTATCTTCAAGCTTTGGATGTTGTTTAAATGGATATGATACCAAGTATGTTCAATTTTATAGTTAGAACAAAAGACAAAATCAAAGTAAAAGTTCAAAATACAATCAAACAATAAAGAGAAGATATCATGGAATGGGTGTTGCAACTATAATTTTTTTTTTATCTATCCACCAGTTTCTGGCATTCCTAAAATTGCTTGCCCAAAATAACCACGAGGTGAAATAATCACAAAACTAAAAAAATTAGGAATACTTCCTAGAAACATTTCCAAATTTGATGGATCAGGGTCTTGAAGGATCTCCAACAACAAATGAATCATATCCAAGAGATTCTCTGCATTGTCTCCCCATCCTTTTTCCAATCCCATTTCTTGTAATCTTCCCACATCAGAGTCCAGTAACATTAAAACGAAATATTTTACATTTTTGTAGAAAAAATGGAGATTTATCAAGCATGCTAACTGTATGATACATATATTCATAAATATTTGCAAAAAATAATATTAAAATATTTTATATTTCTATTAAAAAACTAGAGATTCTAAGGCTAATGCAATGAATAACTTCTAGCCAATGTAATTCTCTCTGAGATTGGTAAGAAGAAATTGGCTACAAGTAGGAGGTTTTCCATGTGTCATTTTTGGACACTCTTGTCTAAATTATGGGTTGTATTTTAAACATTGGAATTTTGAACTGTGAAGTATGGATTTTGTTGGAAAATGTAACTAGATTCGGTCTTCATTAACTGTATTTGAGTCATTTTGTAATGTACCTGCCAAAAGGATAAAGAAAATAAATTTTATTATTATTATTGTCACTTATTAAAGCATTGTTTTCATGCTTGGGTCACCATGTTTTAGGTCAAAGTCCCCATTGAGAAATTCTAGGATTTATTCTCAGTCATTGTCCTTTTAAAGAGACCCTTCTTGGGATTTTGAATAATGCAAAAAGGTTAAGTATTGAGTCAAATATAATTTATGTATCATCCACATAAACTCGACCTAGAATATATCAAGTTAGCCTAAGGACATCAATTTGACCTCCCTTGAAGCCTAGATAGAGAAGCGAGTTGAATTCATTTGGAGTATCTCATCTTAAGCAAGTTCGATATCTCTAAGGAAGTCAGAGAAGTGTGAAGTGGGTGTAAGGATGCCAAAGGATGTGCAAGTTGATTGGAGTCTAAGGAGAAGAAGAAAAATAAAATTTTGGTGGCCCTCTCTCTTTGTTATTTCCCTAGTTTGGGAGATCAAAGTCTTCCAAGTTTCATTGATGCCAGAAGCTGCTACATAATCGAAGTTGCTAGAATTGAGATCGAAGATCTAGGAGGCTAACTCTATGTGGAGGGAAGGTTTTTCTTTTTCTAGGGAAGAGTCTCAAAGAATACTATTGAAGGGAAGATAATTTTGACTCGGTTTTACCCTTGAGGGGGGTTTTTCCCTAGCATAGTGCCTATATCTGGTGTTTGTAGAATTTTCTCTACAAATCAGCTCGCTCACTGATATCATGTAGAAATTTCACCTGCAGATCAAACTGATATATGCAATGTACTAAAGCATAATAATAGATCGACATCTACCATAAACTTTGCAAAAGCTAATCAACCATGAGCAATATCAAGCATGAAAACATATAACTGATAAGAAGGAGTAAATCACACATAACACAGAATATATCACTGGGGAAAGCACCAGCATAAAACCCCAACACTGTATTATCAATCAAGTGGAAATCCTCAACAACATACAAAAAGAATCCGCTCAAAAGCTTTCCTATTGTCTCTGTAATTTGATGATGATGTAGATCATAGACTACCTAGGCCTCAATATATAGGCCACAAGTCCTCCAATCCCCTATTTCCTTGTGCAATTTCATTGGGGTCCAATTACATAACATGTGGGAATTGGCCCCAGTCATACCTGTTGTCAACCTCAAGTCCAACTACGCAATTCTTGAGCACTCAAGTTCCTCCTGCATGCAAGGAATATTCACTAGAAATATCCTAGCATCTGATAGTACACTGTCCCTCATCTGATCTCAACTGGGTATCTGACAGAACTGACATGCATCAGTTATCCATGAGTTAATACACAATTATCTTAAAATAATAGTTGTCACATGCATGCAAGCATCAACAAACTATATCTCATTAATTTAACAACTTGTTAAATTAATCTAACTGGACTTGACTAAGTTAAACTAAGTCAACTGATCCTCTCAATATAAAACTCATCCTTAATTCCTCAATCATTGGAGTAAATCAAGGAACATTCCCCAATTAGTGGATAAATAATTGCATGTTCTCACAAAGACTTCAAGTTTGCTTTTCCTTAACTAATTAACTCATGGAGAATTAATTAATTAATATTCCAAACTGCTAGTAAGACCAAATTCAAATTTACTTCCTATAGATAGACTAGGGACTGCTATAAATAGGAAGGGACCCAGAAATGCTATTTCTAGAAGATGTTATTTTTAGTAGTTTCACCTCTCACCCAAGGTGGCCAAAATGCTCATTGGCCAAACTGCTATTTTTAGAAGTGTTATTTTTAGTAGTTCTATTTTTAGCACTTCCTAAATTTAGCATTTCTTGTTGCACACTTTTAAACACTCCCTCTCAACAAGAAAGGCTTCCTCTCGAACCTGATCCTGTAACTCTGGAAAGTTTTGCATGCAACACATCTACCAAATGCGGTTGCTCCAGCAACACTCAGAACAAAAAAATTCCAAATTGACTTCTCTGTTGGGCTAGACACATACTCTGATGCTGAAGCTCTACCCACTGCTAATAAGTGCTCCCTCTCTGACCTCTACACTACTGCAACATTTCCATGCATCTCGCATCATTGCACCCTTATCTGTGCTACCCTGCACTGTGCAACACACTTGTGCCTCTCGCATTGTTGTGACCTGCATGCTTTGCGTTGTCCTAGGATTCCCTACATTGTAGCTCTCTTTGCCGCTCCATCTGCATCTATCTCTACCCAATCAGTCAGTTCCCACTACTCCACATCGAGGCTCCCGTAGCAAGTTCTCATCCAAGAGGTTGGGTACCTCAAGGATCCTTCCCCTCATCCGTGGGAAGATCACTCTATATCGCCCCACCTCCTACCTAGAGGTATGGCTGCATGTGATCCCTCTAGCCACTTGGCTCGAAATTCCCCCCTATTGGAGGTCTCTGCATGAGTAGATGTCTCTACTTTATCTCCACTCAGCTTCCCCTGTTGTGGCTACTCCACAACCTCATGAAGCTACTGCACCAATCATGGCTCCTCCACAATTGTCTGAGACTTCTTCTGGCACTGCATGTTAAGAGGTAATATACCCTCCATATAAACCACCAAGTCTCCATCAATTGCCTTACTGCTCAAGGCTTTGCATGCATCTTGAACCTCAAGAGCGTATAGGTTCTTGACCCATGAACCGATCTGCTTCACCTGTCTAGTGACGATGTGTCTAAGGAAAACCTTTCCCTTACTGAAGACTACATCATAGCCTCTGTCTTCCAGCATCGTGATCGACACCAAGTTTCTTTTTAGTCTTGGTACATACTTGACATCAGTTAAGGTAAGGCGAGCTCCATGCTCCCTTTGAAAAATAACCGTGCCTACACCTGAAACACTATACTTCTCATCATTACCCATCGCTATGAGTATCTGGAGATATTTCTCCTCCAAAATACTGAACAAATTCTTGTCGCTGGTCATGTGGAAAGAAGCTCCACTATCAAGAAACCAACCAATTCACACCATGGATGAAACCATGCTTGCAAAGAGTGTGAAATCCAACTCAAACTGTGAAGCAAGTGCATCACCTTTAGATCCTTCCCTGGATCCCTTCTTGGATTTTCTCTGTGGACAATTTGCAGCATAATGACCCACCTCATGACAACGAAAGCATCGCACTTTCGATTTGTCAAAATTCTTCCCACCATTGGAAGAATTGGATTCCAAAAGAGAAACCTTCTCCTTCCCCTTCTTTGCCTTACTCACTAAGGCAAAGTTCTCCTCATCCTCCATGGATGAAGAATCATCTCTAGTGCTCTGTCTAAACTCCTCCTACATCAAATTCGACCATAGTCGTTCCCAATCTGGTAGTTTCTCCCTTCCATTAACTGAGTCCTGGTAGCTATGCCAGCTCTTAGGAAGGCCAAGGAGTGCTCAACTCACCATATCATCATCAGCTGTCACAACCCCTACATTTGCAAGCTCATCCTTGCATGTGATGAGCTTGGTCAGATACATAGAGATCATCTCATCCTTTTCACACTTGATCTTTCGAATTTTGTCCTTCAGTGCCAACTTCCTCTGATCACTGCTATTCTAATATAAATATTTCAATGTTTTCCACATTGCAAATGGAGTCTCCTTCCCATGGAGGCTCAAGACAATGTGATCTCACACTCCCTTGAAGAGAATTCTCCTAGCTCTATCCACACACTTATTCCATTCCACCAGTTCAGTAGCATTAGTAGGCTTAGGGACTTCTTGATCAATGAAGTCCTTAAGGCTGTTATCTTCCAATACTGCCTCCATGCTATCCTTCCAAGCTATATAGTTTGAGCTGCCATCAAGGGCATACTCAAGCCTCAAACCATAGAATGCCATCGGTGAAATAGATGTGATAAGAACTTGAGATCTATATCTCGAATAATAAACTTCAAATTCCTTCTTGTATATTGTTCTTCCTTGATCACCTGTGCTTCGATACCATGTAGAATTTTCTCTACAATTCAGCTAGCTCACTGATATCATGTAGATATTTCACCTACAGATAAACTGATATATGCAATGTACTAAAGCATAACACTAGATCTACATCTACCATAAACTTTGCGGAAGCTAATCAACCATGAGCAATATCAAGCATGAACACATATATCTGATAAGAAGAAATCAATCACACATAACACAGAATATATCACTGGGGAAAGCACTAGCATAAAACCCCAACACTGTATTATCAATCAAGTGGAAATCCTCAACAACATACAAAAAGAATCAGCTCAAAAGCTATCTTGCTCTCTCTGTACTTTGATGATGATGTAGATCATAGACAACCTAGGCCTCAATATATAGGCTACAAGTCCTCCAATCTTCACCTAGAGACTTCTTGCCTATGTCCATTAATTCTACTCATAGTATTTGAGCGAGGTCTGGTTGTTGTCCATCTTACAAGAGAAGGTTGCGAATGGGGGAAATATGGCACACCTTAAATACTTGGAGAAGACATAGGTCACATAATAATAATAATAGTAATAACAAGAAGTCGCCTAATTCCCTTTGTTAAATGGCTCCATAATAAACCCTATTATGATGGTTACGAAATTCCCCAATGAGGTGCAACATAATGAAAATGAAGGCTAGTGTTCTGCCTCTCTGAAACAAATGGAACGTAAGAAGGCCTTCCCTACCCAAAGAATTATCTTTTATGTTGATGAATTATCTCCCAAATCTCTCCAAGAATATGTTGGGACTCTTCAAGCCCTCTAAGTCTCGTTTGGTTGGATCACATGCAGATGCTTAGGTTGGGATTGAGAAAGGTTTAGGGAAATGTATAGAGGCGTTGTGAAAAACACATTTTGAAATGCAGAAGTGGATCTGGGAAAAGGAGTTGAACCTCCCCTCGGAGCATGTTCAAAGAATGATTCATATATGTTGTATAATTGTTAGCACATGTGAGGATGATGAGAAATTTTTCCACCCACATACCATTGTTATCCCTTCTCCTCTGTAAAAGACCCAAAGAAAAAGAACCCGAGATCCATTATAGAATAGCTATTATCAGGTTGTAGATAGATATGTGGCAAGATTGTGGGAATATATCAATTGTGTCCCTCATCCATGACTAGTGAACTGGGAAAGACTATCTTTTACCCCAATCTCAATCCAACTTTAGATGTTATTTTTATTAATAACTGACCAGAAAGAAATCAATTAAGTACACATCCATATTGATAGGATGCCTCCATAACTCATCAAGCCATACCACTAAAACAACCCCTTCACTCATCATAGGCAATTACCACTTACCCTGACCCATAAAACAATATTGTATTTAATCAAACTTAATCAATTTTAGCTTAGCTTACTTACTTGACTTACTCATATTTTTCCCCTCAATTCACCCTGCGCTGATGATTTTGCTTCCTTTCCATTACTCTTTCACTGTGAGAGGTTTTGATTGGTCGTTTGAAGGTCTATTGTCTTATGA
The DNA here is from genome assembly GCA_000404065.3 of Pinus taeda. Classification (NCBI taxonomy): domain Eukaryota; kingdom Viridiplantae; phylum Streptophyta; class Pinopsida; order Pinales; family Pinaceae; genus Pinus; species Pinus taeda. The sequence continues at coordinate 23,219 of APFE031402047.1, read as the reverse complement.
AAGGAATTCCTCATGGGGCTATGTCGATCTCTTGATATCCTCATATCTTTTAGTAAATCCTCTCTCGACTAGGTCCCATCTAACATATAAGTTATTTGCTAGCCAACCAAATCTAACTAGTATGCCTCTTCTACCCAATGCATGTTATTAAGACTAATTGAAAGCCGTCAACATACCTCAATATCCTCTGGTCTTTTGGTTCCTATTGCCCTTCCCTAATGGTAAATCTTGTATAATTATCCAATGCACTATTCGACACTCTAGTCCTTCTGCTTCAAAGTATGCATTTGCCTAAACGTAGTTTAATGATAATCCATCTACAAAATAATTTTACATGGTTTACCCACCATCTTTGGCAAAGTTTGAATCTTCTTAATTGAATTAGTATTAGCTTGCATAAGGATAATTTACTCTTCTCCCTTCCTTTCCCCTTACCGCTCTCCTTCCATCCTTCCTTACTACTATAGAGCCTTCCCCTTCCTTTGCTTTATCCTTTTTCTTAGTAGTTAGCTTGACTTCTAATTTTAGATCTCTTTTATTGCAAGTAGTTTCCTTGCCCTAGGAAGGAAAATACCTGCACACCTCTTTCAACTTTTCATTTTGAATTTGAACACATCATTTGTGCATATACTTTACACCCTAAATTCTTTTCTTGGTTCATGTCCCTAGGCTCAACAAAATAAACAAAAAGGAAAGGTCGCATAACATGCACTTGTAGCAGTGGCATATCAACCATCTTCTTGGATACTTGACTCAAGAGCATCACACTACATGGTTTCATCTCAAGATGACTTTTCATCTTTGGAGCCTTGCACTACACTAACTATCTTGATAAGGGATAACACTCCTATTGAGGTGTGTCAGAAAGGGACTCTTGAAGTGAATGATGGAACATTTTAGGATGTTATTTATGTGCCTTCACTATCAACCAATATCTTATCTATCTATTAGATTAAACACTCATGTGTTGGCAGGCGATTTGTGTTCACTCCCCATTCATGGTCATTATTGAGATGACAAATGAAGCTAGAATTGGGTTTTAGAAAATTGATCATCAGTGTGGATTGTACCTCTTCTTCATGTTTTCTACCAAAGCTATGTCTACTATACTTATCACTCATTTAAATGAGGTGAATCGATTGTGGTATGAGTGGTTTTCCATCTTAAATTACCAATATTTGCATCAATTTAGCAAGAAGAGCATGGTGACAAGATTAACATGTTTGCATTTTTATGATGGTGTTTGTGAAGGCTACATTCTTGGAATGCATCCGAAAGAGAAAATTGACGAAGGCAAAGCATGGAGAGCATCTCAAGTTCTATAGCTAGTTCATAGTGATCTCATGGGTTCATTTCCGTAGCCTTTGATGAGTAGGGCTAAATATTTTTTGGTTTTCATTGATTATTGTTCAAGAGGCATCTCTAGGTGTACTTTATTCAGAAAAAAGGAGAGGATTTTTATCACTTTATGAACTTCAAATCGTTTTTTATAAATAGTTCAAAAAATTAAATAAATAACCATGCACAGATAATTGGGGGAAATATATGAACAACAATTTTAAGCAGTTCTTTACTACTACAAGCATTGAATTGTAGCATATTGTTTCCTACACCACTAAGAAGAATGATGTGGTTTAATCTATATTAGTATATATATATATATATATATATATATATTGAAGTAAATGGAAAATTGCAACGTTGCAGTCTCTTTCCCTTTCTCCAAAACTCTGGGTTGAAGTTGTCAACTATGCCTACTACATTCAGAACAGAGTCCTTCATAAAGCCCTAAAGGAAGTCACTCATTTCAAAGCCTAGAGTAGTAGGAAACTAGGACTTAAGAACTTCATAGTGTTTGGTTCATGATCATCGGTTCACATTCTTGTGGAAAAATGCAAGGCCTTGGAACCGCAAAGCTGATATTTCCTTTTTTCAAATGGTGCAAAGGGTTATTGTCCACTCAACACTACCACAAATGCACTGATCATTGCAAGAATTTTTTATTAAAAAATGGATTCTTAAGTCACTCCCATGACACCTCTACTTCATTAGTGATTCCAATTTTCATTATGAATTGTGCTGACACAGTAGTTGTTGATCCACTTATGCTTTTTTATGATGAGGACACTAGTTCCTTTTGTTCACAGGCTAAGAGTTATGATGAGTATGCTGCTACAAATCCAATAGAATTTGCAGGTCCTCTTGTTGCAACACCACAATGGGAACGTCAGACACTACAGGACACATTTGCACTAAGTCAAACTTCTCATTGCTATTTACATGCTATGCTACCATAAACAGGGCACAGGAAATGGAATGCAAAATGGGCACAAAATGAGAAAAAGGGCTAGAGTGCTTCATAGAGAAGAGGAACATGAACTTGCTGCCTTTACCCAAGGTGTAACATTCATATAAAATTGATTAGTGATGTAGCCCAATCCCTGCAATATTATTCATGTAAATTGACTAAAAACATATTAAAATAGGGTCAAGACAGGAATGGGAAATGAGAAACACGTATACTGGTTACGTTTCTAGCAACATGAGTTATATGCATGTTTTTAGCAGGAAGCCCTATTGCACTAGAAGAAAAGAACTAGAAACTATGGATATTCAAAAACTAATAGAATAACTTGAACAAGCCAACCTAATCAACTGAAATAAACAAAAAATGTAGTAACTATATTATCTAGATCTATTAAAAACCACAATTTGTGTTTCAACTCTCAAATATAAACCAGTTGGGCCTTGGCTGGTTGGTGAGGCTCTACCTGACCAACTCAAAAGGCATGTAAAAAATGGATGATAAGGGGAAAAGCCACATTTGATCCAACCAAAATAGTCATAGACAAAAATAACTACATTACCTAGATCAATTGTAAATAAAAACAATCTACTCTTCAGGTCTCACATATAAACCAACTTGGCGTTAGTTCCATAGGGAGCATGGTGATGTTGGTAGAGTATTAACCAATTCAACAAGGTTCCATATTTTGCATGTCAAAAAGGGATGAGGCTATTTGGGTAGATTTGACAACCCTTAAACTAGTCACCAAATCCAAAGGAAGTCCATGTTAGGTAGTGAAAAACGTGACCTAAGCAAAATTCCACAATAACTAGATTGTTTAGATCTGTTGAAGAAAATCTAAACTAACCATTGCTTCAATCCACACAAACATAAATGCCACCAAGTTGGCTTACAAAGGGAAAGTTGATAAGAATATTACTGATGGTGAGTCTACGCTATGCCCATGAAGTTAAGATAATGGCTGAATGTCCTTGCTATAAGATGCTGCCTCTTCCAACATCATGCTTGAGAATTATAATGCAAGATTCTTCTCAAGAAATTATGTTGCATCCTCGATGCCCGCAATTATCATGTTGCATGCACTCTGTGATGGAATTCATTCTCTCTCTACTATCTCCGTAAATTGCTGGCCAACTTCACATTGAAGAACATCATTTAGAAGAGTGCAAAACAGATGACACTCATCCTCGAAGGCATGGAATGATATCTCCTCAGCAATATAGTCTGTGGTGTCCATCATGATGTCTAACGAGAGTCAAACCCTCAACCTCTGATCGTTGAATTCACTATGCCACAGCATACCGAAAGCCTGGAATGAGGTCTCCTTAATAATATCATATGTGGTTTCCATCATGACGTCTAACGAGAATTGAACCCTCGACCTCTGGTCATTGAATTACACTACACCACAATGTATGGAAGGCCTGGAATGAGATCTTCTCAGCAATATCTTCTGTGGTTTCCATCATGACGTCTAAGAGAGTCGAACCCTTGACCTTTGATCGTTGAAATACACTACGTCACAGTGTATCGAAGGCCTGGAATGAGATCTCCTCAGCAGTATCATCTGTTGTGTCCATCATGACATCGAAGGCCTGAAATGAGATCTCCTCAGCAATATCATCTGAGGTGTCCATCCTAACGTCTAACAAGAGTTGAACCCTCGACCTCTGATTGCTGAATTACACTACACCACAATGTACCGAAGGCTTGGAATGAGATCTCCTGACAAATATCATTTGTCGTGTCCATCCTAACGTCTAACGAGAGTCCACTACGCCACAGCATACCAAAGGCTGAATTAATTCTTAATTTTTATTCCTCCTCTAGGAGGTTATATTTGGTAAAGTCTTTTCTAAGAATAATAGTTTTTTTTGTAAGCTGGGGCGGTACTCTCCGATTTACATGTCCATTATGTACTCCTCTACGGGGAGGGGTAGCCCAAGATTTGAACCCAAGACTTCCGGTTCGGTGAGACTTCATTTCCACTTGCCGCTTGAGCTACCCCATGTGGACCTTCTAAAAGTAATAGTTACGTTAATTTAATTTAATTATTATCCTAGCCTCAATTTATGGAGTAGGTTAAAATCCAATTATTTATTTTTATATATTTATTTACTTATTTTTAGTCAAGTCTAAATTATTGTTCTAGGATTTTAATTTATATTTTTTATACATATTTGATTATTTAAATTATAGCTAAAAGATTAAAAACTTGTTTCATTAATTTTAAAAGATTAAAAACTTGTTTCATTAATTTTAATTAGTTTAAGATTAAATTAAAATAATATCAAATTTTATCTATATTCATTATTTGTTATTATTTAAATTAAGATTAAATTCTTTATTTTATAATTTTATATATTATAATTTTTATTTATCTTTTATTTTTATTTTCAATTTTGACTTATGTTTAATTAATTTTCTTATTAGATTAATATCTCCCCTTATCCCTAGCCTCAATATATGGAGTATGGTATAATCCTTTATTTTTATATTTGTAGATATTTATTTATTCATAGTCTCGTCAAAAAGTCATTATTTTTCTAGATTTCAATTTATTTACCTATATATAAATTATTTAAATTATAACTAAAAGTTAATAAATAAAAAAATCAAATAGTTCAAGGTTAAATATAAAAAATAATATCACTATTTTTATACATTTAACTCAATAATTTAAATTAAGATTAAATTGATTCTTTGTCTATTTTTTACCTAGTCAAATGTAGTCATTTCCTTTTAGCCATTTACTTATAGCCAATCTGATTCTTCATCTTGTCCTGATGATGAACCACACTAGATGGTTCGAAATGTGTTAACCAAATCTTTCTAATGTGATTTCTACCCAAAGTGTTTCAAATTGTCAATATTGTTTAATGCTCATGCATTTGAAGGATATTGCCAATTGTGTTTAGTGTTCAAGTTAACATAATAGAATGAAGAATGATTAACCTCCTAGGAGCACAAGAGGCCATGATTATGTGACATCAATGATGAGCAATGTTATTAGAACATGCCAAAAGAGATCAAATAATATGCAAACAAATCAAAAGGTTAGGACTCCTTACTCACCTATAATGTTGTGATCCTCCTATAAAATATAACAAAGGAGTTCACATCTCCACACATACATATAACAAAAGAAAATGAGAAAAATGAGGGAAAATATAAATCTAACTAGGATATAAAAGTTGTATTTGGTATTTGGTAGAAGGATATCAATTTCACACCTCACAGATATAATTGGAACTTTCCTATGAGGTGACAATTTAAGGAGAGGATCAAACACAGTGTGAAGAAAGTATGATTCTCAACACTCATATAAGAATGTGAATGTAGCATGCCATAGTAGGATTGAATATAATCATTCCATTGCTTACATGATTTGGAAATAGAATGAAACTCATTGTTATAGGTTGGGCATTTATGAAAACCATCATAGAGTGTATGGCTACGATAGACCATCAAACATTTGTGTCATGTGGGAACTACATAAACGACATGAATGATTGGCTCATAGGGTCCTAGTACTTGTATAGCCATTCGTTGAAAAAGGCTACTTCCCCAATGGGATAGAAGTGAAAACTGATAGTTACAAAGGTAGGAATAATGGCGTCAGAGGTAATATTGTTTCCATAAATAAGAGAACCAGAAATAGACTCATGAACACCATCAATATCTATCGAAGGTGCTCTCATGAAAGCAATAATGAATACAAAATTTGTGGTCAATAGGATGTGGATCATCAAGATGTTGAACCATCCAATGTAAAGATGGTTTTCAATGCTAGTGATCTAGTCACATAAAAGACCTTATAAATTTGTGCTTTGGGATACCCTCGGGATTCAATAAGTAATCCAAAATGAGAGTATTTGTCGCTAAGGTGATTGGTTCAATATCAATAACCATTGTGTTTAGCTTGAACATTTTAATAAAGCTATAGTTATATCCTTTCACATCCTTAAATTGTAGCACCCCAAGACATCTATTTCCCATCATGTATGAGAATTCAAGTAAAGTCATATATATCACAAATCAAGGCATATAGTATACTATTCGAACAATATCTACTAAAACAAAAATTATTGTAACAGGCCAAAAATGACCCAGCAGGTATCAAATAATCATCATGAAAGAGAAAAGTAATAGAAAAATATATTTCCAATGCAAGAAAGTGCTTGCAAGACTTCAAACAAAATTAAGGTGTGGATATTAACATACCAAGATTCTAATAATTCCCAAACCATTTGCTCATTAGATTGGCTAGCCTTACATTGATGAAAACAACCCCTAATTCTCTTCCTATTTCCTGTTCCAGTAATATTTTCCTAGTTCCAGAAGGGACATACACCAAAACACCTTTTGGAGAACTGAGGAACTTGCATGATCCAGGTGGATATTGGTGGCCACCTGCCAAGTCCACATGGACCCCCACCATTGTCTTTCTCAGCATTTTCAGTTTCCTTAATTGTAGCACAACTTACTATTTTTAGCAGTTTTTCGGGTCCTGAACTTCCGGAGCCGTTTTGAGGCCCTAAACGACGTTTTTTGGGATTCCAGGGGCAACACGGAACATGGACCAGTGTTGCCGTTCCAATAATGATAGTGCTCGAATAGATCTTTCTAATGAGCTATTGTACGCGTCAAACGGAGATCATATGCTAAAGTTACGACCCCGGGAAGTTGATGTACCAACTTACCCCCAAACGGGGCCCACAGTTTGGCGTTTCATCTCCTAGGGTTAGGGTTTGGAATGTTAAGGGTTTTTCATTGTTTCTCAACAATAAATAGGCCTTCGAGCCTCATTGTAAGTCAGTTCAGAGGCATGTAGCCCACACATCTCTTCTCAGAGATAGCTACCATCGCCCTAGCTAGTTTATTTCCATTCTGATTGTAAGCATATTTCAGTATTTTCCATTAATGAAATGAAGTATTATTTCCGCTGCATATTTGTGTATATGGTTATCTCTGTAATTTGTTGCGTTCCTGTTTAAATCCGGATCATTGGTTCTCCAATTTCTCCTGTATCTCTTCTTCCTTCACAAAGATTGCTGAAATTCCCTTCTTGTAATAGTTCTCGACTGGAATTTTCAATTTCTTGAAAATCCTGCTCTTCGGTTTGACTATGCACCTCAGAAAAGGCTACAGATGGTGATCCTGTGGCCTGAAGGGAACTAGCTATCTGGAAATAACTTTCCTGGGTCCTACTGAAGGCTGAGATTCTGCTTTCTTAAAGATTTCATCTATGAAGGTTGATCGGCCAAGGGTCACTGCCCCCTTAGCTTTTTCGGGCTTGGGTAGAGGTTTAGAATTCTTTTCTGGCTTTTTCTGCTTAGTCATGCACACACAAGTCAACTACTAGGTTCTACCCAATCAAAACAATGACAAATATGTAGGAAAGTGGGCAGAGGAGCAGGGCCGTTACATGCTCTGCACGTAGGTTCTTACCTTCCGTTTTTAAAACCCAATTCTTCCCTAACAGGATCTTACACTACTCTGAAAAAAACAAATGGCTACACTCTTTCCCCAGCAACGGAACCAAAATGTGGAGTCGTAAGAAGGGTCTCTTTCACCTCTAATTACCTCACATTAATTTGTCAATCCAGGAACATTTTGTTATTTCAAAGAGTGTCTCGGTCTGAGGCTCACAGTTGCCAGAGTAATGCTAGTAGTATAGAGCTTAAGAAAATACAAGAGTAAACATATGCTGGAAAGAAAATCTACTTACAACAAAAGATCTTGAAGCCTAAATCATTCACTCAGAAAAATAAGCAATATATCAATCAAGGGTCCAATAACAATAACTCATCCCTTTAGAAACTGATGCCAAAAGTAATCAGGGAACAGATCGTCGATCTGAGGACCGGACAAAAAATGTCAATGCCCACTACAGTCTCAGATTGTTCTTCACTCCAAAGCAATCAATAACACAAATAACAGGAAATGAAATAGCAAATATGAAATGGAACAGCAACTAAGAAATGAAACAGCAACTAAGAAATGGAACAACAAATTGGGAACTGTAATGGCAATTAAGTTTAAGAAGCATCAACGCCTCAGTCTACAAAATCAAATGCAATCAATCATATCCTATGGAAATCAAATCGCAATCCCTTGTCTCTAAGAATGAATCGAACAACACGTAGAAATAGAACAACACTGATTAGCGATGGAATATGAAACAGCGCTGAAAATCAAACAATAACTTAACACATGGCATACCTCAATAGTAATCTGATCTTGGTAATTCAATTGCAAATACTAGTTATAGATAATATGACTGTATTTCAGAATGGAACAACAACATCCATCAATTCAATCAATCGTAAGGAAATATAATTTCTAAGCTGAATTTAGTCATACCAAAGGATGAGTGCCCAACACATATACTCTGGAATGGAACAACATCAGTATTTTGTAAAGACCAACAATATCAATATTTAAAGAAATGATATCACATAACGAATCAACTGTAACAGAGTTGTGGAGTAAAAATAATAGAACATATCAGATTACCGAATAAAGCTGATAAGCAAAACCACACATAAACCAAAAGTAATAGTACAAGAGCAAGTGTTCCTCTAGGGTCGGGCCTTTAGCCTCCAGGGGGTACATCGCTTGAAGTTATTCCAGAATCACAGATGAAATAGAAACCAAGTTTGTATTAATGCATAAACCAGAATTATAGTAGGTCGCTTCTCAATGAGAGTCGATGATCAAAGTCTCAATTTTAAGAGAAATTACATAAAAACATAACCCATCCCCAGGCTAACAGTGCTGCCCCTTTTTATATTGGCAAAGGCGGAGATATCCAAATACAAAAAATAGTTAAAATAGTGATTCCTCAGAATCACGGGATCCTGAGGGATTCGCCAAACCGTTGGCTCACAACTATTTCTTTACTTTCTTGCGCCCAGCCGATATCTCCATCTCCTTTCCTTGGCTGATACGCTTTGATTTGGTTTGCCTTATTTGTGTGCAGTTCCCCGCTAAAGGGACAGTAATTAATCTGGCTTTGTCCTTTCCTTTAGAACGACAATCTTTCGTTTTTTCTTCTTCCTGCATAAGAAAATGACAATTGTCAATGCTTTCATTTTTCATATTAATCTTACAGATTTTTTCACAATTCCTCGTTATCTGCCTAGTTCATGATGCAAAAGGTTTGTAGGTTTTAACGAAAAGAAGCTAAAGTAATCACCAAAACATACCTTCTTTAGAACTCCACAAATAGTGTGTAGAACACCTCTAATACTTCCCTACCTATCCTTCCTCCATCCTACAACCTTCTCCAGCCCCTAATCCAAGATTCCTTCCCTTCATTTGCCACACTTTTCCACTTTGCCCTAATTTCTACATTCTTGTGCAACATTTCTCCCTCCATCCTTGAACAAATCCAACCACCATAATCACTCCTCATCTTCATTCACTAGGTCCTAGACCTCTTCTCATCCTCATCCAACCTCCATCTCCACTTTTCCAACTTTCTTCCACCATCAACCCTCCAAAATCCCCTTTCGAAACATCCTGTAGAACCCCTGCAAACTTCCTATAGAAGTTCACTAGAGCAGTTTTTTGAGATCCGAACACTGTGAAACTCTCTCGAAGGGTGCTAGGTACCCCTTAGGTCCTCTTCTCACCTTCCCCACCTCCTGCAAGCACCTACCCCATTTTCTTTCGCCAATCAACCTTTGCACAATAAAAAATAGTTAAAGCACATGCATAATAATTTTACAAAATTGCTCAAAAATACAAAAAGATGTTCCTTTTCAGATTTCACTTCAGAAGTAGCTTAGACACATGCACTTTACCTCCCCAAGAGCCAATGGCATCCATTTCTGTAGCTTTCATCCTTTTTCTTGCACTAGTAGGGTTAGTCGATAAAACTAGGGTTTGCATTTCCTTTCAGCTTTCAACTTCTTTCTGCAAGTAGATTAGCCTCCTTGAGTTAGCTTTTGTCCATCACAGTTAAAAGCTTCTTCTAAGAGCTCATAGAAGTTGGCTTAAGCTCCTAGCAAACTTGTGCCAGCTGATCCAGTGACAGCTTGTGGCAAGAGCTAGTACTTGTACATATAGCACCATCGCTTCCAAGTTTGTTACGAACTACCGGGTTGATAAAAGTAAAGAAGAGAGTCCCAGGAGTTGCAGCATTATTGCTGCAATACTGGAGCCCACCAATAGGGTGAGAGGAGCACCATGCTTCCTCTAAAACACAACTATACCTTCACCTAAGACACAGTGCTTTCCATCATCGCCCATCTCGATCCACATCTAAAGATCCTTCTCCTCCAATGTACTGAAAAGATTCTTGTCACCCGACATGTGGAAAGAAGCTCCATAGTCCAGGTACAAAACACAACCCACCATGGATGAAACCATGCATCTGATAAGTGAGAAATGCAGCTCAAACTGTGAGGCTAATGCATCACCATCAGATCCCTTGGAGGAACCCTTCTTGGATTTCTTAGTGGACAATTCATTGCATAATGGCCCACTTCATGACAGTGAAAGCATCACACTTTCAACTTGTAAACCTTCTTCCGACCATGAGAAGATTTGCATTGGGATGCCTTCCCTTTCCCTTTCTTAGCTTTACTCACTAAAGCTATATTTTCTTCATCATCTTGTTTTGATGAAGATCCATCCCTGGTGCCATGCCTTATCTCCTCATACATCAGATCTAAACAAAGTAGTTCCCAATCTGGCAGTTTTTCTTTTCCATTAATCGAGTCCTAGTAGCTATGAAAGCTCTTAGGAAGGCCAAGGAGTGCAAGACTCACCATTTCATCATCAACTATCTCGATCCCTATGCTTCCAAGCTCATCCCTGCAGGTGGTGAGCTTGTTCGGCAACATAGAGATTATGGCACCCTTTTCGCACTTGATCTTTCAAAGTTTATCTTTCAGTGCCAACTTCCTTTGATCGCTGCTATTTTGATAAATATCTTTCAATGTTTTCCACATCGAAAATGGAGTCTCCTTCCCATGGAGGCTCGAGACAATGTGATCTCAAACTCCCTCCAGGATGATTCTCCTTGCTCTAGTCACACACTTTTTCCACTCTGCCAGTTGAGTAGCATCAGTCGGCTTCTGGACTTCTTGATCAATGAATTCCTTTAGGTTGTTATCTTCTAATACTGCCTCCATTCAATCCTTCTAGGCTATATAATTAGAATTGCAATCAAGGGCATATTCGAGTCTCAAACCATTGAGTGCCATCGGTGAAATAGATGTGATAAGAACTCAATTCAATATTCAGAAGCCAAACTTTGAAATTCTCCTACTTGTATACAGTTCTTCCTTGATCACCTTTGCTTTGATACCATGTAGAAATTCCCACTGTAGATCACCTCGTAATGCAATGTACTGAAGGAAAAAACTTGATCTACTTCTACAAACAATTTAGCGAAAGCTTAATTGAACATAAGCGACATCAACCAAGAACAAATATAACTAAGAATGAGAAGTAATCAACCATAACATAGAAGATATATCATTGGGGAGAGCACCAGCCTAAAACCCCAACTCTGTACTATCATACAAGTGAAAATCTTGTTCAAGTTACAAAAAGAATAAGCTCTCAAGCTATCCTACTCTCTCTGTAGACTCAATAGACATAGAATATATCTTTCTCAAGCCCTCCAGGCCTCCTATTTCCTTGCACAGTTTTGATTGGGGTCCAATGGTATCACATGTGTGAATTGGCCTCATCACACTAACTGTAACCTCTGATCCAACTTTGCAATCCTTAAGGAATACTATTCCTTCTGCATGCAAGGAATATTCACAATGGAATATTCTAGTAACTGATAGTACATTGTCCCTACATCTGATCTCAACTGGGTCTCTGACTGAACTAACATGCATGCGTTATCCATGAATGAATCTTTAGTTATTTGAAATACAGTAGTTACATGCATGCAAGCATTAACTAACTAAACTCTCATTAATTTAACAAACTGTTAAATTAATCTAACTGGACTTGACTCAGTTAACTGAGCCAACTAATTACAACTCAATATTACAACTCACTTTTATCTCTTTAACTGATGGATAAATCTCTCAATCAAAGGAGAAATTGTCACATGTCCTCACATAGACTTCATGTTCATAATTCTTTAACTAATTAACTCAAGATGAATTAATTAATCAATTTACAAATAGTTGTTAACATCAAATTCGAATTTTACTTCCTATGTTTAGTCTAGGGACTGAATAAAATAAGGGATCTAGAAATGCTATTTTTAGAAAAGCTATTTTTATCACTTACAGTTTTCACCCTTTGTTGTTAAGATCCACAATCGTAAACTAGTATTTATAACAGTGCTATTTTTATCATTTCTTGTTGCAAATCTCAACAACTTGGAGACTCTGTATTGACTATTAGGCATTGAACAAGATCACTCTTCGAAATAGGTACCTGATCCCATGGATTGATGACCTTTTGGATGAACTCAGGGGAGAAAAACATTTCAGCAAGATCGACTTGAAGTCTGGATATCACCAAGTACCAATTGAACCCTCCGATGTGTGGAAGACTACCTTCAAATCCAGGGAGGGCCTTTTTGAATGGTTGGTTATGCCTTTCAGGTTGACAAATTCTCCTACAACCTGTTATCACTCAGATTTTCCTTGAAGTTGTTGGAAGAAGGGAAGGGGTCCGAGGTAACCACAAACTAATCTTTTAAGTACAGGTTCTTGCCAACCTATACTCAGAGAGGGCTCTCTCTTTGTGATTTAGATTTTTTTTTGAGGTTTTAGGCTAGTTATGACAGCTTGGGGGGTTGTGATTTTGTTTGATGGTGGAATTCAGGAGTAGATGGATAGAACAAGGTATTTCAGGCCATTGGGCTATGGAGTCAACTGGATGATGGCTTAACTGGATCAAGTTGATTTAATAAAGGAGAGTTTCACAGGGCAAGATAGCTAAACAAAAGAAAAATGATAGCTTCAAATGGGTGAAATGGTCTTGAATAGGGAGGAAGGGCAACTAAGAATCCTTCAACAAGGTCCAAGATGAGGGCAAGTGAGTGCTCATTAACAAAAAGCAATTCAGTGTTCTTTCTTAAATGGTCACAGTGATAAGCTATGAAATCAGGGAGCATTTAAGAATTCCCTACTTATAATAGTCTAGAAGAAAACGTTAAGAAAAATAAATGATTTCAAGATAAAATGTAGTAAAGCTCCATTAAGATATGAAACACATATGAATATTGATTAAACCAGAAAAATTGTAAAAACACAAGATATAGAATACTTATTTGTTTCTCGTTTGACACAGGTATCCTATAAAAGTCCTTTGCTTTATTACTTTGTTCTAGCCATCCATACAAAAGTTGTTCAATAGCATTTCAATTCCAAAAGTAAATTGTTTATAGAAATGTCTAAGAATCCACACTCAATACTTTGAATGAGGAAGTATTTATACAAATGTTTACATCAAAATATCTCCTAACTAAGAGAGATAAATTCTAGGAAAACTAAATATCTTTTACATGAATATAGAGACAGATGGTCTCGAATGTAGAAACAGAATGTGAATTGATTGTTGTTGTCCGTGTTTTTGTTGAAGGAGCTGGAGGCAGGTCCTATGAATATGCATCTTGCTATCGTGCTAGTAACTATGTGCTGAACATCTGATTTTATCTTTTCACTGATACTCTTTCACCTGTATCTGATACTCTTTACTTGTTCACCATTTTTCACCCTTTTTACCAAAATTTACTATGGTAATTATTTCTCTTTACCTTACATAAGTCATGGTAATTTATAGGATGTCAGTCATGCTAGACCACCAATCATCTTTTGGTACTCTTGTCCTTGTCAGCTTCCTGTAGATTTTATCTACTTCAGTATATTTCACAAAATTGGGTTGCACTGTGATAGGTGCTTCACTTCATGTTCAATGTAGAAAAGGTTCTCCAAACCATCATATAGAACTTTCCCTGTGGGCAATGCCTTGACTGCAGATGAACTAGCCTGATTGTCAGCTTGTTGATGCAACTTGTTGATGTAGTCTATTTGAGCCATTAGCTTGTCATTGATGACTAAAGGTCTTGGGAGTCCTTTACTTTGTAAGATGCCAAATTTCTTCATGAACTCATCAATATCTTCCCGCATGCTTAGACATCTATGTTCCAGGCCTTGCATTAGATTATTTTTTGTCAATACTTTCTTTATTTCGAGGATGGTAACATTCCTGTACTCAATGTTTAATTGTTCCAATTGTTCCCTGTTTCTATTGTTTAGAAAATTGATTAACTAGATTACTTCTTCAGGCTTTCTACCCAATTCCTCTCTGGTCTTTCGAACTTCTTCAAGAGCAGGCTTAACCAAATCAATTTTTTCAAAAATAATTTGAATTGATGACTAAATATCATTGATGGAATCAATGATATTGGTCCACAATATCCACCTGATCTCTGTCAATGGCTTTCAAATGTAAGGTCTTTTTCCAGTGCTTTAATCTGTTGGGTTAAGTCTTTGTTTTTCGTTGTCTCTTCTACATAATTGATTTTTGATATATCATATTTCTGCTCCAAAGTAGTGAATTTCTCTTTCACTTTCTGTAGTTCTGTGACTTGGAGTTTCATTTCTTCCGTGGACTTAATCAATTCCTCTGCTATCTGTGTTGATGTTCCTACTTGTGATGTACCTGTTTCTTCTATGGGTGCAGCTATTGCTAAAGGAATGTTTGGTGCTAAAACTGATGCCAATGTAGAAGGGACTGTTGTTGAAACTATAGGTACTACAGTCTGGGGCTTTGTGGTCGACTCACACTGCCTTGACTGTACTGCTTTCTCTAATTCCTGCTCTGTTTCTTTTAATTGCTCATTTAGCTTAAGGATAAAATCCATAATCTCTTCTTCATTTTTCTTCTTTATTAGGCTTTCTTCTGCCTTGACATCCTTAGGGTCATGGCCCAACTCAATAATCAACTTCTCCAATGATTTGATTCTGTTATCTTTTGCCTATGAGGAGGCCTTTTCTAGTTGCAATTGGGCAGTAGTGTTGCTCAATAAATTTTGCAACCTATGTGCCATCATTGCCTTGCTAGTCAATGTAGAATACACCATCTCACCCATTTGTTTGTGTATTTCAATCTGGTCTATAGGGTGGATGTCTTTAGCCATGACTTCAAATTTAGTTTTGAGATAATCTGCCAAGGATTTTGGCTATAGCATTGTGGGTTTTAAGAAAATCATTTGCATTTTGCCCTCTTTGATATCAAAGGCTAGCATCAATCTGGTTTGGTTTGAAGGGGCCATCTTTAGGTATTGAGCATAGGCTTAGGCCTTCAGCTACTCATTCTTTGTCCTTATCTCCTTGAATTTCCCCTTTATGTCTATAATCTTTTCAGAAGAAGATCTAAGGGATGAAACTATTATGCTATGTTGCCTTTCTAGCTCTTTCCTCTGTGAACTTGAGGGTGTACCACTTATTGGGAATGTATGCAGATTGTCTGCTCCTTCCTTCCTTATGCTCTCTGTGGTTTCATCTATGAACTCTTCCTTTGAATAAGGTTTCAACCTTTTACTCCTAGCAAAGGTTTGATTTGGAGGTCTGCTAGAAGGGGTAGCTACTTCCCTATCTCTTTTTAAATTCTTTTCCTCATTCAGAGGAGTCTGCACAACTGCGGGATTTCCCATATTCATAGGAACTAGGTGTGGTTGTGGTGGAGCTCTTTCTTTAGATATTTCAAGTTTCTCTGATACCTCTAGATGTTTTGAGACTTGTGGTTGTCCTATTTGTTCTGATGTAGGAACACTAGTTTCATGTGTTTCTTCCTATGATGGCTCTATCATGGGAGCACTAGTTTCCTGTGTTGGATTTGGAGTGGTTTCAACTGGCACCTGTAGAAAAGATTCCAGGTCAAGTCTCTTCTCCAAATATTTCATTATATTCTCAAATTCAACCTTATCACTATCTTCACTATCAATGTCCCTTCTCTCCATTCATTTAAATTGGAGTATTGTTTTATCTCAAGGATTTTGTGATGGATGTAGGGTGACAGCTTATGTTTTACCCTCCTGTCACTAATGAACCTGTTATCACTCAGGTTGTCCCTAGCTCCTATTAGGGATACAGCCGAGGTAACCACAAACCAATCTTCTCATTGCAGGTTCTAGCCCACCTGTAATCGAAGCGGGCTCTCTCCTTTAGATTCAACCTCAGTTGATCTGAATTCAACCTTAGTTGATGATTTTAGGCTAGCTTTCTAACTTCAAGAGAATGTTGACTGTGATTGGAAGGAAGGTAGGATTCTCTAGTAAAGAGGCACAGTAAGGTGTTATAATTTCTGAACCATTGGGCATGGAGTCATAGATTGAGGCATGCAAGCGTTTTCTTGGTCACAAGGGGATACGGAGCGGGATAGCCACGCAGGATACAACATTCAAGCTGTTGAAAGTATGGAATGAACATCAGGGATGAAAGGCAAAAGAGAATCATTTCATCATGCTAACAGAGGGGAGAAATGGATGAGTGGGATCCCAGAGCAGTTAAGAATTCCAAAGACATGCACCCATATACAAACAAAACAGGGTAAACTAGAGCAGTTAATAATTCTAGCTCATGACTGCTTCAGAAGAAAACATCGAAAAGTGAAAAAATTGAACTTAAGGTGTATTTAAACAAATCTTAAGCTATTCTTTTTTCCTGCAACTTAGAATGGATGTAAGATGATAAAAACATAAAATAAACAGGGAGGAAGAATACTTATTGGATCATGCAGAGACACAGGAATTCCGTAATCATTCCTTGGCCCAAAGAAAACAGCAAGTTGTTTCGCAATCCATGCCTTCAGCAACCTTTGATTATGAAAATATAACAGTTACAGTGCGAGTCTTTACTCAGAGAAAATTGCTGGACAGAAACTGACCAACAACTACTACTACCAACCAACCAACCCTTTACAATATCACTTCGGGTGGTATTTATAAACAAAATATCAGGAAGACATCATTACAAATGACCGTGATAGGTCTGCTTAGAACTCTTCAAAAGAATCTAAATGCTGCTGGAAATAAATGCAGGTAAATCTTTTTGGCTGCGTTGGGGGCAGTTGAATCGGAACAGGTGACGAGGTGGCCCTTGGGGACCAGATGTGTTGTTGCTGAAGTGAATGTGCTTTGGGGCTGCAGTTCGGCCTTGGTGCGAATTGAACAGGGAAAATTTTAAGAACCCCCCCTAAATTTATAAATATAATAAATGGGCGAATCTCCATGGTATATAGGAAAAATGGAAGGCGATTTTATCAATAATATAATATGTATATATAATTTTTGGCGAATCTCTCACCAGGCATGGCGAATATTTTACTCAATTATAAAATCTTGTAATATCTTGGCAAGTCTTTCACTAAATAATAGAACTTTGTAAAGTCCTAGTGAATCTTAGCATTGTGAACTCTTAGAGAATTTTTTGAAAAAGTATAAAACCATATATGACAAGAGCCACATGGTGGCAATATCACTGTTTTTTTTCACATTTCCACAACATGGAACTTGTTTATAAAATTATAAAGAAGCCAACCAAGTCCCTTATAATATGCAGGTAAGCTTATAATAGAGTCTGATACCTCTACTATGCTTGTCTTCGTTCAAGTGTCATATCTGCTATACTTAACACTGTGAATCACAACTCTCTCAAAAATCAACTCTATAGTGTAATTAAAACCTTTGGAAATTGAATCTGACAACTCTATAAAAAGGATTAGTGAAATAGAAGCTTTTGTGAATGAGCCCACTAACTATCACTGCTAAACAATCAATCTAGACTATGAAGTCTTCCATCTTGATCACAATCGTGCTCACAATCAAGGGAGTGCGACCACCTGGCTTGACATAATGGCCATCATAGTGTCACTTTGAATCTCCTTTCCTGTGTGGATGTTTTGACAAATCAATGTGAAATCAAAGCCACTTTGAATTTTCTTTCCTGCGAGGGATCACATCCACAGTTAATTAGTAAAAGATACTCTACTATATATTATGTTCAAGAAACTGTACAATCTACAGTGGAAAAGAGACCTGAATTCTTATTCTGAATTTGAATATCTTAGGACAACATAAGAGATAAAAATGCATATGACCTTAGTAGCTATAAAACAATCACTCCATCATTACAAGACCACCTAGATTTTGGCACTTGATCTAAATAATGGCACTAGTTGTAGCGCTTATTTGCATTAACACCATGGAAAAGCAAGAAAAATGTTTCAAAGCACACTTATTGGAAAAGTTGTAATGTTCCAAGAATATTTAATGATAGCATCTAAACCTCGTACTATGGTGGGGAAACTAGGGAACCCAAATCTTGGAAGATATCTCATACCAAATCTGAGAAAAAATAAAAAAGGGAAAAAATCAAAATCTATAAATCAAGCAATGAATTGTTTACAAATCAAATACAATTCCTTTAACTAACAGTTAAATTGTGGTGATATATTTAAATATTTAGTAA
>APFE031402035.1:80455-91235 GCA_000404065.3 Pinus taeda | reverse complement strand
TTACAATACATATTTATACATGCCGAAGCATCCAATACCATGGACCGAAAAACCATCGCGTCCAAAACTGTGGACCGAAAACCATAGGTAGGTTCACCCAACCTAATATAGGGTCCAAAAAAAAATTTCTCGTGGCGCTGCCCCGAACCCCGTAGAGGGGGGCTACCCGCCCCCCTCAAACCCCCCGGTTCACTACGTAGGTTATTCGTGGAAAGAATATAACACAACCCAACATTCTTGAATTTCCATGTAAACTTTGTGACTGCATAGATAAAGCAACAAAAAGTTAATATAATGATTTGTATAACAAATACTACCAAGAACAACATGTTTTATTTAAAAGATAAATATAATCTAGAAATAAATAAAAATAATTCAACAAACTTTTGAAATTCTTCAGACATTTCCTCCATTGACAATTCCCCTGACCTCACACGAGATAATATTGTTTTGACAATTCTTTCATCTTTCCCTCCTTGCATCGCCCTCCAAGGTGTGATAGTGATATCGTCTGGAAGTTACTTCATTTCAGGAGCTGATTTATAATTGCTAATTATCAATGGCTTAGACTTTTTGACCCTCTGAGTTTTAATGGCAATGTCTTCCCACATGCTAAAAATCTGATCAATCAACTTCCAAACATCTCCAGTTCTAAATGCCAATTAGAAAATGTTATCAACACCTCTAAATAAATCACTATTTTTGTTGCCTTTTCCACCTTTTGAATTGGTTTTCTCTTCAATTTGATAGCCTATTTCCATATAGCATTCCTTTCGTATATCTACAGTGACATTTATATTATCCCCACCACATTTTTCTTGAAATTCACTATGAATAAATCTAACCCTTTAGATGAAAGTCATAAACATCCTATATTCATTATATGAATTATGATCCCATGCCACTAAATTTGCTTCTGTATCTGATAAACCAGCATAAATGATACATTTCATTGTTTCAAAATGTGGGTTATTAGGATACTCCTCCATCAATTGTCTTTGAGCTTCTACAGAATGGTTCCCCCTAGGGACATAATAATTGTATTCAAAATATTTTGACTTATCAAATTCTTCTTTGTTGGGAACTTGAAGTGGATCAAGAAGAAGCACATAACTAACCACATGAGCATATGGATTGTACCTCATCAATGTCTTCAAGTTGTGAACATGCAGATGATGTGGCTTTCTGACTTGATATTGACATTTTCCTTGACTTTCCCTATAGGTTTGTTTGACATTAAGCTGAAATGTATGACCACCATCAATTAAGTTTCTTTTTGTCAAATTCTATCGAATGGCATTTTGTTTTGTTTTGATAATTCCATCATCTAAATCAACTCCTAGTGTAATGATTTCTCTGCTTTCTTTTGAAGTTTCACTAGGTTCTTAACTGCTGGTAATGACTACCTCAAAATCTTCAACTTTACTTTTCTTCATCATAAAATTCTCAACAGATTTATTCTTGGGAATTGTTAGTTTTGGTCTTTTACGGCTCTTCTCAGTTCCAATGTCATCTTCAATAATGGAAACATATGCTTCACTGTCAATTTCAACTTCTTTGTCTCCAAAAGTAACTTGTTTACCCTTGCTATATTTATCCACCAGAGGCCTTTTCTTCTGATTCTTTGGATGTAGTTTTGTAGCATCATCAATTACTACATTTTGCTTGTTTTCCATATCTTCTTCTAAAACTGAGTTAAAAACTGTTGACAACTTTCATGATATCATGCTCTATGAAATGAATGCCTCCCAACCTAATTGAACAACTTTCAATAAAATTCTTCCAAACAAAACATCATATCTCAATAAAAACAAATTTAAAAAAATATAATGAGACACTTTCAAGAACGCAAAATACAAATATAAACAACAATACTTACGATGTTTTGTGTCATCTCATTTATGATTTGTTTACACAACTTGTAGATATCTGTCTCGTGTCATACAATGAATATGATAGTCAATATTTAATCCTTTCATGTGACTTGGGAGCTTTTGTAAATATGTAAACAACTTCAGTGTCCAGTACCGAACACATATCTATGACTCTTCCCATCACCTCAAAAATTCCATTATCATTCGGTATATCAATATATAGATATATATTCATATTTGTGCTTTCTCTTTCTTTCACATACCAGATTCTTGATGGAAATTTCACCTCTTTTGAATTCTTCCAGTCTGAATCATCTTCTTATCACTTGAGGCACATGAAAGATTTGTAGCCATGAGCTCAGGTGGAGTTCATTCACCAATGTTTCTTGAAGATGCACTTTTAAGATTCTTTGGTCCAGAAAGATTCACAAAAATTTTCTTTGATGTCATTTTCCTGAAAAATAGAAACACATAAATTAGTAAATAACAAAAACATATTAACTTAAATTAACAATGAAGATATATCATAAAATTTTTATTTGTATAATCAGAATCACCCAGCCACCCCTAACGGGTGGACGGGTGGGTCGGTGGGCAGGCGGGAGGTCGGGTGAGGGATGGTGGGCCGAGGTGGGCAGCTGGGTGACTGAGGGCAGGTGGAGTCGGCGGGTAGGGCAGGTGGGTGTGGGCGAGAGGGGTAGACGGGTGTGGGCAGAAGGGCGACGGGTGGGGCAAGCGGGAAGTGGGGTGGGGGCGAGCGTGCGGATGGGGGGGGCTGGACATGGTGGGCCGACCCCCAACCTCCCCATCCTCACTCGTACCCCCCCTCCCTCCTTTGACCCACTAACCTCCTGATACCACCACCCCACCCGTCCCCTTTCCACCCCCATTGTGCCCACGCCAACCCTCCCCTCACACCCATCCGCCTCTCCCCCACCCTCTCGGCCCCCACTCACACACACTCCCCACCCCCTCACCACCCACCCACCTCTCCCCCACCCTTCTCACCCCCTCCTCACACCTTGTTATCGGGAAATATAGTGTCTATGCAGAGCTGCGAGTCCCACTAAGATGGGTAGCTATCTTAGAAACAAACAAATTAAAGTTACTCTCGCTTTCCTTTATGAGAAGTAGATAAGAGGGGAACAAAGGATACCAACCTCAGTCTTGTGCTTGGTTCCTTGCTTGGTTCCTCTCCCTTCTAACAGATCTTTGTTGCTTCCTTCCTTGCTTCAGAGAGCACCTGTAGAGTTAAAGCAGCATAACACTATCGAAGTATAGAGATCTATAATCATAAATAATATAGGACCAGATATATATTGACCACACGAATGCATATATCATCAAACATACAAGAATGTGGAGGAAAACTTGAATAGCTTTATTAATATAAAGAATAGAAAAGAGGATTACAACCTATTGATCTGACCCAATCTCATCCTCCTAGCATGAAAGCCCTTCTTCACCTCATGAAAATCTTAGATCACCCAATACTATGATGTTCCACCAAGAAACGAACAACACTTCCATACAAAATACAAGATTCCAGCCTCTGGATCTCTGGGATGAGGGATCCATATATAGATGATTGTAAGAGGGTGAGTCAACTTATGGGATTTTGATTAGTGTCCTCTCTTTGATAGTTCTTGATTCCACTTAGAGATTGATGATCTCTTACTCATCCCTGGGCGAATTCTGAGAGGCAAGTGTCATATGAGAAGTTTCTAGAAGATTCCTTGATCATCCACTTAGCAAACTGTCTCTACCACTTGTCTATTCTCACTCATCTCACCCTATAGTAGGACCTTTCAGTATGGATCGCACCACCCGTGTGTAGTAGGTGCGATTCATCGCACCCTGACCATGGAGCAAGTGACATGATCCAGTTTTGACCAGTTATGAGTAGTTTTTCATGGATAACTTATGGGAGATGATGTAATCAGCTGACCTTGTTCCTTTAGGGTATGAAACAACACTTTTAGAGACTTAGAATCCCTTGGTTTATGGACATATATGATTGGGGTTGCAGTGCCAAAATATGTCTATAACAGTTTCCCCCTAAAGCATGAGGTCATAAATCTTTTGATGTTGGGTGAAATGCTTTATCATGAGGATCCGAGGTTTTTCGAACTGGAAGGTGGCCTATGATAAGATACAATACAATACATTATATTCATTACATTTTCACAATCTAGCTGAGGTGGGAATTCCAATGCTCAGCTTTATAAATTCATTTTCATGTACATAGGACAGACAACCATCTGTGTAGCAGACTGATGATTCTGATAGAGCCATCATCCTTTGATTCGGATGATCATCTGTGTAGCAATGATGTACATTTGATGTCTTTATTTTCCTAAATATATCGCAGCCCAGATGGATGAAACTAGATCCGGATCTTCAAACTCATTCAATCCTCGCCCAGAGTACAAGTCGATCCATGTGAAAGATGTTCTGGAGTCGAACATGGAAAGACATCACCTAATTACTAGTCAATGATGTAAGTTGTTAACAGGCGCGAGAGGAATCACCGATAATGATGATGACCCTCAAGGTACGATTGTAGAATTCACGTAGTATGAAAAAGGGACTTGGCATTGAACACGACATAAAATCTTTCAGTTGAAGGCCATTGATGTAAATGTGTCGCCGGAAGTGAGAAACTTGCCATTAAGGCATGCAAGCTTCAAAGTATTGAAAGGGTTGTTCCTCGGTCGGCTTCCTGGATAATGAGCTAACATCGAGAAGAAGTGACCCGTCGTAGGAGGGCCTTAATGTTTCCCACATCTACAACACGGAACTGAGCAAATGATTTTGTGGAGGTGGAAATGATCTGATGATACAAGGTTCAGGGTGGCGGTCATGAAAGAATGGAGCGTGACTGTATTGCAGTGGATGAGACACAGGTGAATTCTCTGAGCGACTTCTCTTGAACATATTGGTGACACTGAAATGGATTGGTAGTGTTAACCCCAAAGATGGATGGTACGATGGACCAATCGTACCATGACCGGTGAACAGAACAACCCAACCCGACTTAGACATGGAGTGAAAGTGTCATGTTCAAGAGCGACTTGCTACCAATAAAGTTTCTTCAAGTTTTCTTCCTAATTTTTCCCCAGTCATTGCTGACCAATACCTATTTATTTTTATCAAGCTTGAGGAGGATAACATATGCTTCTTCTATAATTCTCCCTTCGGGAAAACCCGTCGCCATGTTTTAACAAGACTAGCGACAGTGAAACTCGTTCTTCTTTATATGGAAAAGTTTGTCGCTATTGATTTTAACGAGTTTATTGAAAATGATAACTTGGTCCTTTTTCAATTTTACAGAGCCTAAAAAGGGATGGAAAGGAAACTCCAATAATACTTTTTTGTCATATAATCCCTTAAGTCTGAAAAAGTATAAAATAATACAAAAGGGATGAATTTTCGATAGTTTTTAACGAGCCGAACAAAACAAGCACTCGATCTTTTTGTGTAATAATCACTCAGGTCCAAAAAGATTAAAATCTAGAGGAGGGATAGCACTTTTGATAGCTTTAACGAGCTGGAGAGGCCAATTTCTTTGCAATCTTTTCATATTTTACGAGTCAGACGAAAAGAGCTTAAAGGAGACTCGTTTTTTGAGGAACGAGTGATAATTTCGGGTAGCAACTGATTCTAGGTAAGGTTTGGAATTTTCCAATCATGGTAGTGTCACAAGGATGGTAACAGAATCACTCATTGTAGCTGTTCCTCAAAAGGGTAAAAAATCAAATGGAGGCGTATGATCGGCTAAAACAGAGTGGAGGTGATGATGAGAACATGACCAAGGCTCAAACGCTGATGATAATGCATTCACAATGGTTATTTACCGGAGGCGGGTTCATTTTTAATGAGCTTAAACTCTGGTGGAACATTTGCTCATTGCTAGGTTTAATTTTTAACGAGCTTGAACTTTGCGTAAAACTGCTCGTGGCTAGGTTTATTTTTTAACGAGATTGAACTTTGCAGAAACATTTCTCGTGGCTGGTTTATTTTTTAACAAGCTTGAACCTTATGGTACCACTGCTCATGGCCTGGTTTATTTTCCAATGAGCTTGAAACGAAAAACTATGCATGTTATAAGTTCGCATGCCCCCAGCATAATGATGCAGTGCTTTTTATAAGTTCGCATGCCCCCCAAGCTTCATTGCATTCAACACAATGGTTGGAATGAAGGTTTACCTTCGAGATCTTTGAAAGAATCGACTTGGATTTTACGAGATTGTAATCAAAGACTCGATTTGGAAAGGGAGTTGTTTCAGTTTTTAATGAGGTTGACATGGTAAAAGAAATATCCTCATTACTCTTTCTTTCATTTTTTAACGAGGTCGACACGAGATAAGAACCGTCCTGGGAATCCACTGTATTTACATTATTTGATAAAAAATCAAGAACTGAAGGATGATAAAAGTCACTGGAATAATATTATTTACAATTCAGAAGATGGGAATGATGGTGGTAATCTTCCCATGGTGCCTCATCAATCATCATTGTCTGTAGAATGTACTTGCGACCAAGGATCTGAAGGGGTGCCATATTCCTTATACCTAACTATCCAAACGCTTGATGAGCGTTGATTTGGGTTCACCTCCCATACCGAAAACATTGATTGCTACAATATTTCTAAATGGCAATGATCCATGTTGTCAAAATGTTCAGGAATCTTCTGAATATAGAAGATATCATATTGCAAGTTCCCATCGCGGCCACTTCCGCCAAATTGTTTGGAGGCGGTAGGGCAAAATTTGTTCGAAATAATACTAAGAGGGGGGTGAATTAGTATTATCAAGTCAAATATTCTTTTTCCAAAACAAATGATATACATTACTTCAGTTAGTTAAACACGTGTATATACGCAACTATGCAAAAGGAAAACCATGTATATAAGGCAAGCTTTTAATTTACTTTATCTTTCTGATGATGATTGTTAATCTGTGTTGCAGAAACAAATAACCAGTAACTAGAGACAGTGAAATGGAACAGAAGGACAATCACGCACAAGAACACAAGATATAAGGTGGAAACCCAATGTGGGTGAAAACCACCTGCTGCAATTCGTCTCTATCTTCTTTTAAATTAGAAACTTCTTTTACAATGTACTCGTGCAGTCCTTTACGAGTACGTAGGCTGTAACCTGCAAAGAGCTACAACCCTCTCTCGTTCTCCAGCTTCTCCTGGAAGGGAGATACAACCCCCTTTAGCTCTTGCACTAGCCAAGATACTAGTACGTAGGTGCTGGCCTACAGAAGGCTACAACCTTCTCTTTCTTCTAGGGACCACGTTTCATAAATTTTCAAACTAGATCTATAAACATCAATCAATCATCAAGAATCAACCAATCTCCTTTCCACCAATTAGATCTGAATCAAGTAGATACTTCTCCGACAGTTGTACCCAAAACACAGTACCAGAAACCACACACCAAACACTAAACCCAGAACACAACAGCAATAAACAGAAGCAACTAGATCACAACTTAAAGCATATACGCTATTTCAATAACCTCCAACATGTGTGTGTATGCTTCTGTGTTTGGAAAAACCTACGTATACGCTGTTTTAATTCACTGAACCAGCGTGTATACGCGCCTTCGCTTTACTGAACCTGCATATAGATCTATAAAGGATCGCTCCTTCAGATATTCAAAAACACTAATTAACCCAGATTATCAGTGTTATAGATCAAGCAAGCGCCACATAAAACAAACCAAAATCATATAAAGATACTGTCATTCAAGCTTAAATATTATGACCCATCAATAGAACTTATCCTTCTTCTTTGCACTAAGGTTCCTCCTTTATTCAGATCCAGATCTGCACCATAACCCAATTACCAGCATTCAGATCTACTACTTTTCAGATATTCAATGATAATTAAGATGATCCTTTGCCACAAGATATCCTTCCTCTTTTATAGTCTTAGGCCTTCCACAATACCACGATCCAAAACCATAACATTTCAATACCATGAACCCAAAACTAGGGATCAAAACATCTGACGAGATGCCATGGTCCAAAACCATAGGTTCAAATCCCAAGGACTAACTACCATGGACCACGAGTAAGTTCCCCAACATATACGCGCTTTAGTAACATATAACCCGCATGTATACGCACATTCGTCTAGATGAACCTACGTATATGTCTTCTTCTTCTTTCTGAGTTCCTGAACTAAGATCTATCACCAAGTTGAGTTGCCATCAAAGGACAACACCATAGCCATAGCATCAAACCTATGCCATAATGCCAATAATCTCCCCCTTTGGACTTGATGGCAACACCAAGATCCTGTTTCATTCTCCCCCTTTGTCATCATTGGAAAAGGGTTGTGCTCCCCCTGAGTATGTGTTGAAATCTCTACCCGGCTGTGCTGACCATGCTCCCCCTGACTGTAGGCAAGATCTGCAAAAGATGTTCTTCAGGATGAACCATGACATATACATTATAAAATACCTTCCTATCACCACAAGACTCAATACATACATCCTTCACCCAACCATGTGGGGA
Source organism: Pinus taeda (assembly GCA_000404065.3). NCBI lineage: Eukaryota > Viridiplantae > Streptophyta > Pinopsida > Pinales > Pinaceae > Pinus > Pinus taeda. Next base: position 82,828 of record APFE031402035.1, on the reverse strand, counting down.
TCAACCACCCAACCAAGTGGGGAAACATCAGAAAATTACATATAACAACCAAATACATTACATCTTCATCCCAGGCATAGTGGGGAAACCAAAATAGGCCGTTACATGACCTTGACACCATATAAAAAAAAGATACATGACATAGAGACGAAATATGTAGAGCAAGACTTATGAAAGTCACGAAGCAGCAACATCTGTCAATCATCATTCAGATCAACAACCATGATTTCCTTATGTTCTCCCTCTGCACTTGTTCCACCAATAACAGTTGTGAACAAGAACCACAAGCTTCTAAGACAATGCCAACAATGCATCATTAGAAGTTTATCTGCTCCCCCTGAACTAGTACCTGTTGGTCTCTTTCAGACCCATATCAGACAACTTCCAACCAGAGTTTTTCCCTTTTGATATCCATCAAACCACATATACGTGACTTTCTCTGTAGCAACCGGCGTATGTACGCGGATCCTCCTCAGGAAATACGCGTACGCTCCTTTTTCTCTGAAACAGACAAGTTTAATAGCAAGATGATGCATCAACTACTCCCAACTTCTGGCTGAGATATTCAAAAGTTTCCCTGGGCAGTGGTTTTGTGAGAATATCAGCAACTTGTTCCTTATAAGGAACATACTCCAATTTGACCTTTTATTCCAACACTTGTTCCCGGAGAAAGTGATACTTGATCGGTATGTGCTTGGTCTTTGAATGCATGACTGGGTTCTTTGAAATGCTTATTTCACTTGTATTATCACATAAGATGGAGATAGGTGGTGTACAAGTGATCTGAAAATCCTGCAAGGTTTGCATCATCCAAACGAGTTGAGTGCAGCAAGATGCCGCTGCCACATATTCTGCTTCAGCTGTAGATGAAGCAATCGAGCTATGTTTCTTGCTTAACCAAGATACTAATCTAGAACCCATAAAGAATGCACCACCACTTGTGCTTTTTCTGTCATCCACACTTGCAGCCCAATGTGCATCTGTATAAGCATGAAGGGTGAGGTCTGTATCTCTAGGATACCATAAGCCATAGTTTTGAGTTCCTTTAAGATACTTGAAAATTTTTTTTACTGCCTGAAGATGAGTTTCCTTAGGATTTGCTTGAAATCTTCCAACTATTCCCATTGCATGCATGATGTCTGGTTGAGTACCTATCAAATAAAGTAGACTTCCAATCATGTATCTATAGGTTGGTTGATGCATTGTTGCTAATTCATCATTTGCATTGAGACTACATCCTGTAACCATAGGGGTACATACTGGTTTTGAATCTTCCATGCCATACTTCTTCAGAATCTGCTTGAGGTACTTGGTTTGAGACAAGAAGATACCACCTTTATTTTGTTGGATTTGCAATCCAAGAAAGTATGTCAGTTCTCCAAGCAAAGACATTTCGAATTATTTTTGCATCACAAAGGAAAAGCTTTGTCTCATAGCTTTGTCATTGCTGCCAAAGATAATGTCATCGACATACATAACAAGTATTAGCAATTTGTCATTTTCATTTTTTATATAGATATTGCTATTTGTTGATCCTTTTGAAAAGCCTTGTTGATGAAGATATTTGTCCAAATGATAGTACCAAGCCCTTGTAGCTTGTTTAAGACCATAGAGAGCCTTTTTTAGTATGCATACAAGATTTGGATCATTCCCAAGAATGAAACCATCTCGTTGCTCAATGTACACTTCTTCTTCTAAGTCCCCATTCAAAAAGGCTTATTTCACGTCCATTTGAAATACTTTGAACTTCTGAAAACTTGAGAGAGAAAGAAACATTCAGATGGCTTCAAGTCTAGCAACAGGAGAAAAAGTTTCTTCAAAATCTATTCCTTATTATTGAGCATACCCTTTGCAAACAAGTCTGGCCTTGTTTCTAATAACTTCCCCATTTTCATTCAATTTGTTCTTAAAGATCCATTTTGTTCCTATGACATTCTCATCTTTTGGTCTAGGAACCAACTCCCAAGTGTTGTTCTTTTCGATTTGTTCAAGTTCTTCATCCATTGCCTTGACCCAGCATTCATCTTTGCAAGCTTCTATTACATTTTGTGGTTGAGTGGAGGAGAGTAATGCCAAATAGCTTGAAGCTTCTGCAATTGTTCTTCTTGTTTGTATGCCAGCCTCCTTTTGCCCCAAAATTTGTGATTCTGGATGATTCTTTTGGACATACCTAGAAGGAGTCTTTTCTTCTATCCTTATCTATTCCTCTGGCTCCTCATGAGTTTCTTCTTCATGGGTCTCTTCTTCATCATCAGTCTGATTTGGAGGGTAGTCTTCATCCTCTTCAATATCTTCATGATTTACTTGCCTAGGGATGTATCCTTTTTCATCAACCACTACATCAATGCTGTCAACAATTCTTCCAAGTCTTTT
>APFE031402035.1:48146-64653 GCA_000404065.3 Pinus taeda | reverse complement strand
GAGAGAGAGAGAGAGAGAGAGAGAGTTTGTGGGGGTGAGATAGAGAGACAAAGAAGAACATACACAGGGAGATATAGATACAGATGAAGGGGGGAGAGAGAAGGAGAGAGGAAGGGAGATAGATGTACATTAACTAAATGTATGATGTACACTAACTAGATGTATGTTGTGCATTCATTTTGGTGTAAGCACAAAATAATTATTGACAACATGCATTGATTTCTGTGTTATAGTGATTCAACCATAAATAACACATTTGAATCTTCATATTAAATAAAATGTTCACTGACCTGAAATGTTTGCTTCTTGAAAATATAAAGTATTTGAAATTGACTACTACTTTTTAATGTGCCACATGTCAATATCATGCTGAATATGGAAGGAATTACACATGCATATCATAGTGAGCATTATACCATTAAAATGTATACAAAATAGTGATTTTACTTTCAACTAATACATGTGATTGAATTAATTGATTGCATTGATTTCAGTGAATATTGTTGGATTGCATTGCTTTCAGTATATATTAATGGATTGGAGAGAAAGGGAGAGTGACGCGGGAGATAAAGGGAGAGAGAGGAAGGAAGAGAGAGAGGACTCAAGAGAGAGAAAGAGAGAGGGAGGGAGAGAAAGATGGATTTAGTGGGGGAAAGAGAGGGAAAGAAGAAGAGAGAGAGAGAGAAAGAGTATGTTTGTGGGGTGAGATAGAGAGATAAATAAGGAGATACAGAGGGAGATAGAGATATTGATGAAGAGGGAAGAGAGGGAATAATAGAGATATAAAGAGAGTGAGGGATGAAAGAGAGATAGTTATGGATAAATAACATGTGTGTTTGGGGGGTGAGACAGACAGAAAAAGAAGGATATATGGAGGGAGATATAGATACAAATTATGGGGAAGAGAGGGGGAAGAAGAGAGAGATGGAGAGAAGGAAGGAGAGGCAGAGATAAAGATAGATAGAAGTGGGAGAGAGAGAGAGATGGGGTAGAGGGAGAGAAGGAGAGAGGGAGGGAGATAGATGTACATTAACTAGATGTATGATGTATGATGTGCATTGATTTTAGTGTAAGCACAAAAGAATTATTGACAATGTACATTGATTTCCGCGTTATAGTAATTCAACCATAAATAAAATATTTGAATTTTCTTCTTAAATAAAATGTTCACTTGCCTGAAATGTTTGCTTATTGAAAGTATAAACTATTTGTGATTGACTACATTCTTGTTATTCTCATTTTCCATTATTCACCATTGTTCCTCACTTCACATTCAAATGAGGTAATATAAAACAACTACCATTGAAACTTACTTGGGTTTAAGACTCCATAAGTCACAATGATTGAATTTGGAGAAAGCTACAATTAATATTGGATAACAAGAGAGACAAGGTATGACGTTTACTAAATATTATCTCGAGTTAAATATTTGAATGATCTATCCTTTTCACATGATCAATATGAAAACATGGAAAAACTAACAAGTAAGACAATAAGAAAAATAAAGATAATAGTTTGTGATTGATCACAATAAAGACACTGTTACATTGTCACTTTGCATTCAAAATTTTTATTTCATTATTTAAGTTATTAAAAATATCTATCATCTAAGCAAATTGAAGTAACTAAGCAAATTTAAAATTAAAATGACTAGATTAATCTTATACATATTTAACATATTTAAAATTATCAAAATAATTAAATGTTCAACAAATTTTATATGACCACTCATAATTAAAACCATTATAAATTCTTGAACTCTATTTATAAAACCCTAAGTGCAAATCTCTTTCCCCAAATCAATTATTTATTACACCATCTTATTCCTTCGTATTAAATATTCCCCCAATGTAGAAGTAAAGATAAAATGACCGAATTCTCATTGACATGCATTTTCACTCTGCGTAAATCACTCGCGCTAAACTTCACTAGATTATAAATTTTTGGGAATATTTCAAAATCTTTAACTAGTCGATTCAATGGTTCGTTAAGCAGAAAGTCACACAATCACGACAATTGGACACAACAACATTGACACGACAACCCCGCCACCATATAATACGGTTCCAGCGTTACTTTGCAGCAATTGACTTTTGATATATATATATATATATATGGTCTGCAATCTAAGCAATGGCTGCCACCAGATCCAGTAATCTCTTTTACTTCATTGACTTTTGGATATATATGATTTTTTTTTATCATCCCCAATCTAATGAAAAGCCGCTAATGGACTTTGTTTTCCGGAAAAATAACATCTACAAACCTCCTCTGCTTGGCTGGATGGACATAATTAGGTTTTTATGGAGAAGGACTGAGGGATGCTCCATTCACCATATAAACAGGGCTTAGAATCAGCAAGCAGACTCTTTGTCAAAGGAGGGTCTTCATTCGGATCAGGCTTCTAGTATATGAAAGTAATGTCTGAAGGGGAAGTCTTCCATATTCAGGATTTTGCCTTTCCCGTTTTTTAAATCTCAATTTACTCAGGTATGCATTATAGAGGGTATAGGATGTTAAAGGCAGCATGAACATAAATAGGTAGCCTTGTCTATATATGTTTTATTCTTAAAGATTTATGATAAATAATTTTTGAATATTAATTTACAATTTTTTTGAAATTTAGGAAGGTTTAGTTTTAAGTTTGGTAAAGAAGAAAGACTATAAAAAAAACACAAAGCGTCATTATTAACTAAAAGCAACTATATATTTTTTAGATATATATATTATTGATTTTTTTCTCCATTAAATATATTTATGGAGATTTTTTTATGGAATTGGAATCTGAACATGTTTTAACATTTTGTTTCAGTTCCATATCTACAAGATTGATATTGATACTGCATCACTATCTCTAGCGATTTACAAAAATCCTTCTCCGATATATGTACTTCGTTCTTATATTTAATAGAAAGTTGTTTTTTCTATGTGGAAAAAACCATGATTTAAAATTAAAAAACAAAAAAACAAAAAATCACAGAATCCTGCTTTCATTATTTTAATTTGACTCTCTATTCGTTAGGACATGCAACTTTAATTTGATCAGATTCTAACAAATCCATTCCCTTATCCCTTCATAACCAGGTGTACGGAAAACGCCAGGCGTAGTCGCAGTCCTTCCATCGGTCGCTTATTGTCTGATCATACGTTACATACATTATGAAAGAAAACCAAAGCTATATATACCTCGTTTCACAGATCGGAAAACCAAGGCATTTTTCCATAACGACCCACATGCGATCTGATCCTGTTGCCCCTCCATTCAATTGTTTCATCCATACGGTCAACTTTTTTTGAAAAGAAGTGTAGTGTTGTAGAACATTCAATTTTCGATAAATCGATGGGTCAGATGAATTTATGCCCTTTTTCACCCTTCAAAATATCAATTTCTACTGCAGCTGCAACATGGATGCTCTTAGCTATAGTTTCCTTGCTGTTGCAGGCCTCGTTGTCTTCTTCAAATGACCCCAGCTCTAACCCCATTGACAACTGTTGGAGAAGAGATGTAAAATGGGCACAAAATCGAAAGAAGTTGGCAGATTGCACTGTGGGTTTCGGAAGCGCGGCCTATGGAGGAAAAGGAGGAGAAATCTACACTGTAACCACACCTAACGACAATCCTACAAATCCATTGCCTGGTAGTTTGAGATATGGCGTGACTCGAAAGCGCCCACTCTGGATAGTTTTCGCCAGAGATATGAACATAAAGCTTCAAATGCCCCTGTTTGTCACGAGGCACAAGACTATCGATGGCAGAGGAGCCAATGTCCACATTAGCAACGGGCCTTGCATCCGCCTCTGGAATGTAAGCAACGTTATTATTCATGGATTACACATCCACGACTGTAAGCCCAACATGCCCTGCAATGTTCTGCTAACAGAGTTGGCACCCTATGGTACTAGCGGTGTGGAAATGATAGAATCAAAGGACGGAGATAGTATATCTGTTGTGACTTGCAGAGATATATGGATATATCACAACACATTCTCCAATTGTGCAGATGGTTTGGTTGATGTCACCCTTGCTTCCACTGTAGTTACAATTTCCAACAACCATTTCTCATACCATGATAAGGCAAGATGGGCTCAAGCTGGGGTCATTAAGCTTTTCATGAATTATGCTCTGTATGAAATGGAATATAGATTTCAATAATATTTTGGAATTTACCAATAAAAATGAAATTTTCTTTATTAATTAGATTTCAAAATATTTTTTGAATTTGCAACTCATACAAAGATAACTTATATAACTTCTCAAGAGTTAATGAATGCAGGTCATGCTGTTAGGCCATAGTGATAAGTATGCAGCAGATAAAACCATGAAGGTAACAATTACATACAACCACTTCGGACCAGGTCTTACACAAAGAATGCCAAGGTAAATTCATCTAGTTGAATTTAATTTAGTTGCAAATTTTGAAAATATTTTGAAATCCAATGTACAAACAAGAGCCAAGTGATTTTGTATCTCTCTATCAAATTTTAGAATATTTCAAAAATCTGCAATTTAATAAAAATTTCCAAAATATACCCTTAAGATAAAAATACTCATTTATCCTTAGTTTTTATTTTTATTTTTATATTTATTTATTATTTTTTATTTATTTATTTTTTTTTAAAATATAGAATTTAATTAAAAGATACTAATATCATCTAGTTGAATTTAATTCAGTTGCCAAATTTGAAAATATTTGAAATCTAATGGGCAAACAAGAGCCAAGTGATTTTGTATCTCTCTATCAAATTTTAGAATATTTCAAAAATCTGCAATTTGATAAAAATTTCCAAAATGTACACTTAAGATAACTTAGTTTTTTTTTTTAATATAGAATTTAATTAAAAGATACTAATATTCATCTAGTTGAATTTAATTCAGTTGCAAATTTCGAAAATATTTTGAAATCCAATGGACAAACAAGAGCCAAGTGATTTTGTATCTCTCTATCAAATTTTAGAATATTTAAAAAATCTGCAATTTGATAAAAAATTTCAAAATGTAACACTTAAGATAACTTAGTTTTTTTTTTTAATATAGAATTTAATTAAAAGATACTAATATTCATCTAGTTGAATTTAATTCAGTTGCAAATTTCGAAAATATTTTGAAATCCAATGGACAAACAAGAGCCAAGTGATTTTGTATCTCTCTATCAATTTTTAGAATATTTCAAAAATCTGCAATTTGATAAAAATTTCCAAAATGTACACTTAAGATAAAAATACTCATTTATCCTTAGTTTTTTTTTAATATAGAATTTAATTAAAAGATACTAATATTCATCTAGTTGAATATAATTCAGTTGCAAATTCTGAAAATATTTTGAAATCCAACTGACAAACAAGAGCCAAGTGATTTTGTATCTCTCTATCAAATTTTAAAATATTTAAAATATCTGCAATTTGATAAAAATTTCCCAAAAGGTATACTTAAAAAAAGAAACTCATTTATCCTTAGTTTGTTTAATATAGAATTAAAAAAATGTAATAAAAGATACGTAATTATTTAGAATATTTCCAAAAGCTATGATTAAAATTAAAAATGCCAATTTATCTTAAATTTTTGTATTATTATTAAATCTAAGATTAAAATAAAAAAAATACAAATTATTTAAAATATTTCCAAAATTTACCATTTTGATAAAAATGCACTTTATTTTTTATTAACACAGTGATAAGATCTTTTGTACATTGTGTTAATGCATTGCTTAAAATATTTGCAGGTGCACATATGGGTATGTGCATGTAGCCAATAACAATTATGAAGAGTGGGGAATATATGCAATTGGAGGAAGCATGCATCCCACCATTAGAAGTGAAGGGAATCGGTTCGTGGCTCCAACATAGGAGTATAAGAAGCAGGTGTCGGCTCCAACATAGGAGTATAAGAAGCAGGTGTCATGGCGCGAAGGGTGTTATAGTGCTGCTTCTTGTGAGACAGCGACATGGTTGTGGAAGTCAGTAAGCGATATGTTTGTGAATGGAGCTTACTTTGTTCCATCTGGGAGAGGAAAAGCTCTCCCAATGTACAAAGCTGGCGAAAGGTTTAAAGTTGGCACTGGGAAATTAGTACCGAAAATGACCCAGGATGCAGGAGCCCTCGCCTATATTCCATCGAAGCGCTGTGGCTGATGCTAACAAATATACATTATTTTATTGCTTATTGTCGATATATTTAGTTCAATGCAGTCACTAGCAAGTCGCTCTTCTATCTTTGTGCTCGCACACTTCTGCTATATTTAGAGAAAAAAATTACCATCAAAGAATTATGTACCAATCATTCTTTTGACAGTTTTTGATTCCCAAATTCATTATTCATAAGGAAGCCACAATAAATGTTGATATTGTCATACCCAAACCCTTGAGACTTCCCAGTTTTGGGGTTTGGATGAGGTACTTAATGACCAAGAAATGGCATCCTCTCGTACACCTTACCTACTATTAAAAGAAACTATCAATGGGCAGCAAGTATCTTATGCTTAGTCTTATACAGTTATATATATGGTTGTTTGATTTTTATAAAGCTCCTCCAATGCTTGTCTAACTATATATTCGAAGCAACCCTCAAGACCTCTAGATTTTGAGCCCACATAAAAATGACAATCAGACTATAGCATAAGATGGGTATCAAGCTGGAAATTATTCCATTAACCCAATTTCCTACTTGACCACCACAATGAAGATATATTTGCTTTTGCACACAGTTCCCCCCTTTCGTTTATTGATATTACTACCCAATGTTGTTTTTTTATTTGCCCATGCAATAGTAGAAGCATACACAAACAATTGATTAGAAAATAATCAGTTTTTCTAAAACATACATAGTCATGGAAGACGAAGACCAAACAATAAGCAGGGAGTACAATAAAGGGAAAATAACCTCACATGATAAATATGGTTTCTGATTAGCAGATTATTGTGGTCTCGGACTTTATGTATTTTATTTTCATGGACAGATTGCAGCTTTTAGCTTAGTTTCTTTCCCTCAGCTTAGTTTCTTTCCCAAAATGATTGCATATTACAGTTTTGCAGCATACATAGTACAACATTATTATCTCAAAGTTTGGCACATTTTTACAGCTATATATGTACAATCTTGGTTTGAACATACACATTTTGGATTAGTATTGGCAGAGTTATTTGGGAGGATATGGTTGTTTATATGGGTGAAATATCATATATTTATGGCCAATATACACATTTTGGATTAGTATTGGCAGGGTTATTTGGGGATATGGTTGTTTATATGGCTGAAATATGTGGCCATTTTTAAGGCTTACACATGCAATAATGTTGGGAGCCACAAGGACTTTTTTCCATATGGTTATTTAATTTTTTCCATATGGTTATTTAATTTTATGATGTATGATTATGGACGGCAAAGAAGGGAGACACAATTATTTTTTCTTCTTTTGTTTTCCTACCTTATATTGATGATGCTTATGGCACATTGTTACATGGTTTATGGTTGTTTATTGGCACATGCTAGATTACTATGTGGTATGTTTAGACAACAACATTTTTGAGAAAATATGCATGGAAATTTTAATTTTATGTTACTTATTATTTGATAAATATAAGTAGTCAAAATTAAAATTAAGAATAAATATAGAGGAGGATTCGACTTACCAAAATATAATAATTAAGATTTAAATATAATTTAACTCAACCCTTTGGAACTTCTCATCCTCTTGAATTAAATTAAATATGACTAAAATTAAAGTAACAACAAGACAAGTATAAGAGGATGGGACCTACCAAGGGAAAAGAGAAGACACTATGATGAGAGATGTATGTAGTGACATTTTTGAGTTGCCATTTTCCTTGGTTTAAATTCTATGAATTACAGAAGCTAATATGTTGGTGACAATAGACTTCCTTCAAAGTATAGACATGGATGTAGAGATAAATTTAATCCTTTTGCATCATTCTATAGGTATATTTGAATTTTTTGCATTTAACCTATTGATAGAATGTCTGGTTTGTTTTTTCAATCAATGGTTAAAGATCCCTAAATTTGCAAGGAAAATTAAGCTTATTTGAATTATACCAGAATTCCATAAGTTGAAAATAAGCTTATTTGAAAATTAAGGTTATTTGAATTATTCCAGATGTTGTTTCAGACCCTAATTCTATTATGGATGCTTGTATATGGTTTATAACATTGTAGGCATGTCAAGGGACCTACCATATAGATTGTTGTACTCATTATTTTAATACAAAAAAATAATTTGTGCCTTATTTTTTGCCCATACCTCTCTATCTTTTACTTGTTTACTATAATAATTTGTTTATGAATTTTTCTGTTAGTTCATAGCATGTGCTTTAAAGTTTTTTAGAGTCCTCATTTTCCCAAAACATGGATTAGTAAGTTGTTAATTAATTATTATCTTTGTTATAGATTGTTGATATTACTTGTACAATCTATTTTTGTATAACAATTTAAGATTTTTTATGATTGAATTGTAAATATTTCATTTTGTTTTATTTTAGTATTATACATAGTCATAAATCATAATTTTTATACTGCAAATCCATTGTATTAATTTTTATACCACAAAGCCATTGTATATTCTCTCTAAAATACTCAATAGTTTTTTAGGTGTGAAGCAAATAGGCTTTAGTCCCACTATCTCGTAAACTCGGTGAGATTCAAGGGAGTTACTCATAGAAGTATAAAAAACCTCTCTCTTGATCAACATTCTTTTTGTAGACCATACTAGGGAACAAACGAGTGACCCCTGGTTTCTAATTAAATCCTTAATTATCAAATGAACATACAATATGCTTGCCAGCTTGATATTGGAGCTTGTTTCGATAATTGGCAAGATATTTCTCATTCTTTATTTGGGTTCATTATTGAAATCTCAAACATGATTGAGGAATTCCGATGAAATTAGGGTGCTATAACTGAAGATATTGAATTACAAGAGAAAAGAGATGTATTGGAAATATGACTTCGTGAATGTGAGCATGAACATGTTGCTTGTAGATAGACGATTTATCACCAATGAGTCTCATTTTAATTTTTTTCTTGTTTGAGTAGTCATACACTTCATGATGTGCATGAAATTCTTGACGTTCCTAGTATAGTATGCAAACATATGCTTGTAAGTTGGTAAGTCATACAAGATGACAAGAAATTCTTTTGGCTTCTTATCAAACCTCTGTCATCTTATCATATGCATGTTGGTTCAAATGACATTTGTCATTTCTTGATTGTCACCCTTGAAACCACGAACCCTACATGCAAGGTTCATGATTCATTTCTCTATGCTAAATTTCACCGAATATAACTACAAGTGCATCCCACATAAAATTTACAACTAGACTGTAGCGTTCAATGGTATCAAGCTAGAAATTATTCTCTTAACCGAATTTCCTATTTTACCACCAAAGTGAAACTATCTTTTCCTGTGCACATGGTTTTTCTTTACCCTTTCCCTTATCAATATTATTACCCACTGTTGTCTTTTTATTTTCCCATGTAATAGTAGAAGCATATAAATACAATTGATTACATTTCTTACAAAGTATACATCATATTTTTGCACAAAATGAGTTTTTTCTAAACATGCATAGTCATGGCATAGGAAGACCAAACAACAAGCAAAAACTACAGTCAAAGGGAAAATAACTTCGGATGATAAATATGGTTTATGATTGGCAGATTAATGTGGTTTTAGATTGTATGTATTTTTATTTTCATGGATAGATTACAACTTTCAACTTAATTTCTTTCCCAACATCATTCCATATTATAGGTTATGTTACAATTTTGCAACATAAATAGTATATCATTATTATCGTAATTTTTAGCACATTTTTACAACATTATAGGTATAATCTTGGTTTTAGCATACAAATTTTGGATCAGTATCATATGGCATGGCTATTTTTGAGGATATGGTTATTTATATGGTTGAAATATCATATATTATGTTCATGGTTATTTAAGGTTTACACATGCAATAATGTTGGGAACCACATGGAGTTTTTGCCATGGTTATTTAATTTTATGATGCGTGATTATGGATGGCAAAGAAGGGAGACACAAGGCATATATATATATATATATAATATATATTATAAAATAATAATAAAATAAAATAAATAAAACCATATATAATAATTATTATATATATTTATTTATTTATATATATATATAATTATATATATAGTATATATATTATATTTATTTTTATTTTTTTGCCTTATATTTTGTGATGCTTATGACACATTGTTACATGGTTTATGGTTCTTTATTACCATAATTAATTACTATGTGGCATGTTTGAAAATAACATTCTTCAAAAAATATACATGGACATTATAGTTTCATAATGTTACTATTTGATAAATATAAGTAGCTAGAAGTAAAATTAAGAATAAATATAGAGGAGGGCCCCACCTACAAAAACATAATAATTAAGAATTAAATATAATATAACTCAACCCTTTGGAAATTTCAATCCTCTTGAATTAAATTAAACATGATTAAAATTAAAATAACAACAAATTCTAGAAACAATTGTATTGTTCAACTACCATGAATACATGCGTAAGAGGATGGAACCTACAAAGGGAAAAGAGGAAACATTATGAGGAGAGGTACACAATAACATTTCTAGCTTTCATTTTCCTTTGGTGTCATTTCTATGAGTTACAAAGGCTAAGTTGTTGGTGACAACAAACTTCCTTCAAAGAAGAGACAAGGTTGGAGAGTAAAACTTTAATTCTTCTGCATATTTTTATAGGTATACTTTAATTTTTTGCATTTAACCTGCTAATAGAAGGTATAATTTGTTTTTACAACCAATGCAAATAGCTACTTAATTTCATAGAGAAAATTAAGTTGATTTGAATTATATCAGAATTACAGAAGAGTTTTTAGAAGTTGTTTCAGACCCTAATGTTGTCCTCGATGCTTGTTTATGGTTTTGTAATATCGTAGGCATTTTTATCTTAGTCTGGTCATAGGGTTTTACAGAGACATACCATATAGATTGTTGTATTTAATATTTTAATACAAAAAATCAGTCATTTTTGCCTCATTTTTTGCGCATACCTTTCTATATTTTACTTGTTTACTTTAGTAATTTGTCTTTGAATTTTTCTATCAATATCTGTTAATTCACAACATATTCTCTACAATGTTTTGGAATCCTCATATTCGCAAAATTATGATTAGTACGTTGGTAGGACCACACTGGAACCAATCAAGCTTATTTTTTGTCAATTTCTGGAACCATGTAGAAGAAGAAAAAACAGGTGAAAGACGAACTGGAGTAGCTCCGAAAAGTGGAAAAGAAAAGGATGTGTCTTGAAAAGGAAATGGAAATGTTTGTTGCTATCCGTTCTGAATTAGAAAAGACACAAAAAAAGAAAGAAGATTTCGAGGAGACATCAAAAATGATTTTAAATGTGGATGAAAAGGTTGGCCTAGCACAATGTCTGTATGTCTATATGTGGGCCTTATGCCTGGGACGTCAACCAATACTGCTAGAAACATTGAGCTCAGTCTGTCAAAGCGAAAAAAGGAACTGTATTGGAATAACATAAAGTGCTATGAAGACATGATCAATTCTCAAGGTTCTGGAAGCAGGGAGAAAATTGTTGTTTCAAGGGAAGTAGCATGGCAAGAAAATAAGGTAAAAAAAAAAGAGTGGAAGGTGCCTTATTGTAGAGAAATTGGTAGAACAATTAGGGACAACTCTGAAATTTATGGGGGAGAAGTTGTCTTCAGATATGGATGGAGTCAATGGAAAAAAAATTGCATGGTTGATCATAAAAGAATAACATCTAATCATAGAGCAAGAGATGCAAAAATGTCTGTAGGATTGGCTACTACTCAAGCTTTTGCAACCCTTCGAATAACTGAGGAGGCATGAGGTAAGGCTAAGGCTGCCAAAATGGAAGCAGAAGCAACCATCAATAGAATTCCGGATAAGAAGAATTTGGTAGAGAATTTTGATTTTGTTAATAAGGTATGTGGCTTTTGCTAAACTGACTTCCAGTATGTTAATGCACATCGAGCTATTTGTATGCTAGATTTTCTAGGTAATTTTAAAAATTGAATGTGTATATGGTTTGCCAAGGGGTAAACCTAAGAGTTAAATCTTAATGGAAATGTTTTTAAATCTAGTATATTTATTGAATATCCTTGTTCTACTGAACTTTAGATATTGAAGTAGTTCATTGAAACTCCATATTAGCAAACTTTGATAACAAATTCAACTCATATTACCTTATCAAGTCATCTTTTCAGTTCTCTATAAATTTTAATTTAATTTCTCATGGATAGACAAAATTACATTAGTTTTGATGTAGGTTCTCTGCATTGATGCAATATTACTATTACATCTCAACTATCTAAGCAAAATTATGGTTTTTCCTTTGTGCCATTATTTTGGTATCTGTTAACAACGATATACCTTGATAAACAATAAAACTCTAGAGTACTGAAAAAGCTTGGATTCTAGAGTCTAAATATTAACTAAGTAATTTTTGTTCATTTGTTTATGTATCTATTATGTAACATTGGGTGATGATTCATAATTATAGACATTTATGACTCATGGATGTTGGAATATGTACATAATGACTAATTAAAATTATTTTCTAGAGAATTCATAGTAAAAAACATCTTTATTTTTGTTAATCTTTGAAACAAAGATTAGGGTTCATCTTTGAGATAATGAGTCGATCCTCAATACTTCAATGCCATACTATTATTCAAATATCCACGGTTTTCTTGAGAAAATTTATGACTTGCATGCTTAAACACTTCATTTCAAGGTAAAATCTCTTTCAATGCCATATTGTTATTGAGATATCCATGTTTTTCTGCACAAAATTTATGACTTGCATTCTTAAACGCCCCATTTCAGGTAAAATATCATTGAATGAAGCGCTTAAGAGGATATGGTTGGTGGATTCTAAGGTCTCTTTCTCACACATACTTGGTCAAACCTATACAACTCAACCTCGATTTTAGCACATCATTATGAATAGCAGGTCAATGAATCATATAGATTTGATCCAAACAGTAGTTTTCCAATCTACATGGGGAATGCTAGCACAAGCTTGTGCCCTAACATGGTGATAGATTCTATGGCGTTGATTACATGAGATCTATGTATGTTGAAATGGGGGCCGGATATGACCTATCCATGAGAGAAAAAAAGGTGGTGGACTCTACTAAAAAAATCATGAAAACATTTGTGAATGGTGATGAAGTTGAGAGGTTGCATTTGGGTATTCATCTTCAAAACTCCTGAAAACTCTTAGCCATCGTTACCTCAATGTCCTCAAGGAAGGGGATGAAGTGATTGTTCATGAGGCTAATCAAGAAGCAAATGATGGTACATAGGTTGAATTGGAAGAGTAGAGAGACCTACCTATGAACGTTTGGAAGGTGAATGAGGATTTCGGCTCAAGCTTGGACTCACTTGGTCGACTCGTTTCCACTAAGACAAGAATTGTAGCAGTAGCCCATGTTTCCAACATCTTGGGAGAGATCCTTGATTTGGAAAGAGTGGTTAAATTTATTAGGGATGAGATGGGTTGCATCATCATTACAGATATTTCAATGAATATGTCATATGTACTATAAATTATGTGCCACCAACACCATTTCACTAGACATGCTTTCCTAACCCTCAATCAATTTATACATAAGCTCACCAGAACATTGATGTTATATTTGACGACAAGAAACTTCTAATACAATCCATAGTTTATGCATATGGAATGAATTATAGGCTGGTTGTCTAACATGAGATGTAAAACACCTTAATGAACAAAATATTGGTTTGCGATCAATGTATTACTATAATTTGCAGCACCTGTTTGTGAGATAAAAAAAAATGCAACAAAAAGTCTTGTTTCTAAATAACTAGACTTCTGTTGTTAAATGTTGAATAGATCAAGTCCTGGTGCTTTAGAACATGGTATGCATGAATTTAATACAAGATTTAGGAAAAAGGAGAGAGATCTAAACTCCATTGAAATAATTTAATTTCTTCCCAAAAATTGACATTAAAAGCTACTAGAAGCTTTGATTGAGTTACTATTGACCATAAAGCTGTTGCAATATCTCTCATTTCTAGAATTGTATTCTCAGCTCTTTTCCACCAACAAGAGACTCATAATCTTGGTTGGGGAAGCCTTTACCTAGTATCATCCATTGAACCTGGTTATTTTGTAGTGATAGGCATGCCCATATGGTTGTTGTAGGACTCATCAAAGTTGTTTAAAATGACTCTAATAGTGAAAAGTTCAACAAGGTAGTCGGAAAGTAATGAATGTCCAAGAAAAGTAACAGGGAATGGAGAAACACATGCTTCATTTTATGTGCTATTATGCTTCACTATTTTTGCTATGGTATATTAGTAGAATTAATTTTGGAACACCTCAAACATGTGCTAACTGTTTCTATTTCCCAAAGCAATCCACCAGCCCTGTAAACTTGTACTCTATAATGTTGGACCAGTTATGGAATAGAATTAATTTTGGAACACATTAAATAATGTGCTAACTACTCTTGTTGCCCAAAACAATCCATCAACCTTGTAAACTTGTATGCTATAATATTGGACCATCTATGGATTGTGGATAACCTAGGCACGAGGGTTTATAACTTTCATCATCCCTAGAAAGAAAAAGCAAATATTTAACTAGTGGGATGCTTGCTGGTATTGCAGTAGTAGGGATGCTAATTGTTACAATATGAGGGCTGTTAATTGTTATTGTAGTTGTGCTTTCTATTATATCCTTTGTAGAAAAGAAACAAGATTCATACAAACTTGCCATATTCCATTGCACAAAGTATTGTCTTCCAAAACCAATTGGGGCTAGGGTTTCTAAACTAGGAGACCATAGGGGAAGGAAGGCTCTTAAGAAAATGGGACTAGGGAATTTTCAAAAGCCAAGTAGGAAGAGGGGACAAGGAGGGAGGACAAGAAAAACTAGTAGGGAAAGGTACAAGTTCTATATGTACCTTTAGTTTCTCTCTCGATTTCTAATTTCAAGAGATTGTTTCTCTCACACCTTCTATTTTCAAGTTTCTCCTTAAGTTTGTGTACTTGTTTACATATTATCTTCTTAGTCTAAATTATCAATGTGAAAAGTTAGTATGCCTCTCATCCATGATACATATGTATTTTAAAGGAAAAACTTGCATCATCCAAATGATAATTGTATGATCTTTATATACAAGATAATTTAATAGAGGCAAGAGAGAAATGTAGAGTAATGCAAGAAATTGGAACATTATAGGATGAATGGTTAAAAAAATATATTTTAGTTTGAACATAACAAAGCACTAGAACCCACATAGTTACATTATTATCATTCAAAAAACACTACAATTATTTACAAGGAATAAATTTTAGACCGTCACCCTGGGGTCAAGTGGTTGGAATGATACATTGCCATGTTAATGACCTAGGTTCAAACCATGGTGCTCATAGAGCCCTAGATTACTAGTTAACTCAATTTGATATGATTCATTTGAAAATTTAATTAAAAAAAGAATAAATTTCAAGTTTTGGCATTTCACAAGAGCAAGGTTTAATGAAAAACTTATTTTTCATCTATTTCATTGTTCAACCTTATCAGCTAGATGACCTTTTACCTTATAAATAAAAAGTGTAAAAAATATAGTGGCCTATTTCTATTTGTTATGAATCCAACTCACAAAAAGATAGAAAAGATAGATCAACGACTTAGAAATCAACCTCTTCGAGGAGGAAACCTCCTTTACATTACACAAATGAACAATTCTTTGATGATGCAAATGACAAAAACTCCTTTCTATATATAGGAGTGTAAGAGGTCACAATATAATCAAAGTCGACATAACAATGATAATATAAGGGCGCAAAAATAATAATAGTGGGCTTCTATGGGTCACAATAATAGGAATATGGGGACAATAGGGGCACAATAATAACAATAAGGGCTATAATGACAATAGTAATGGGGGAATCAATAGTATTATAGGGACCTAACATGCTCCTCTCCTTCAAAAAAGTGTTGTCCTCAACGCTTGAGTAGTTCTGGATACTTCTGTATAAAATTCTGATCCTCTCATGTGGAATCTTCATCGGGTAAGTTCTTCCACTTGATGGGATAATCTGAAATTGATCGATTTCATAGCTGTCCAGTTCTTGTTTCACTGACTGCTTCAGGTTCCAATATGTTTTTCCCTTCCTCTTCAAGTTCTAGCAATATTGTTTGAATTGTGAGCTTGTCACCTATAACCTTCTTTAAGCATGAAACATGGAAAACTGGGTACACTTGGGAAGCTTCAAGAAGCTCCAATTTGTATGCCATAGTACCTATCTTTTGCAACACATTGTATGGACCGTAATACCTTTGAGATAATTTATTATACTTCTTAGCTTGCTTGAGGGACATTTGTTTATATGGTTGTAGTCGTAGGAATACCCAATCACCTACATCAAAACTTCTTTCACTGCGATGTTGATCTACCTATTGTTTCATT
>APFE031402035.1:25529-46530 GCA_000404065.3 Pinus taeda | reverse complement strand
CATTTCTTGTAGAAACTTTGTTAAATATGTCTTCAATTCTCAAATGTTGCCTTTAAGTTTTTCTTCTAAACCATCCATCTTAGCTTCCATGCCATTCATCTTAGATTCCATGTCATTCATATTAGCTTCTATGCCTTTCTTTAAACCATCCATCTTAGCTTCCGTTACTTTTTGTGAGAGTGAATTTTGTTGCACTTGGTCTCATAATTTTGATATATCAGGTTGCATTTCTTCCTCTTATTCATGAGTCATGCTAGAGATTTCATGTTTCTTACTAGGTGTTTTCATTTTATTTCTTTGGGACATAAATTAATGATAATTACGCTTCACTCTTCCCTTTGAATTCCTTCAAACTAATTTTTCGAAACAAAATTATGCAAAATTAAAAAACAACTACACACTTTTTTTCACTTTGTAGGAGCTCGATATTTTATCTAATGTATCTCTGAAAGTTCAGATCTTCAAGGTTTGAAATTGTGAACTGTGGTATCCCTCTTAGTCCTATTTCCAACGAAGCCAGTTTGTTCTCCAAGAAAGCGTTATGCCCAATCTCCCAAGATGACTTGATTATACACATTTTCAGTAGATCGAACTTGTACGAAGTGCCATATGTCACTGTTTCAACCTTCGAACCTGAAAACGATGCAAACAAAACTACAGTGTGTCCCATTTCTGTAACTTCTTACGAAATTTCAATATGATAATCAGAGAGAAAGTTATGATGATTTTCCCAAGGTCACATTTTTGGGATGTAATTCGGGAGCCTGAAAAAATCCTAACTGGCTTGGATCATATCTTCGAAAATATAGCAAGAGAAGATCTGGAATTCAGACACAAGGATCATCGAGATTTCGGCTCAAATGGGTTTTTTTTTTGTCTGAAACATCGTAGAAAAATAGTTATAGCAAAAATACCATGATGCCCTATTTTGGAGCAGCAAAACCCTAGAATCCAAAGCTCTGATACCAAATGTTATGAAACCAGCTCACAAAAAGATAGAAAAGATAGATCAACGACTTAGAAATCAGTCTCTTCAAGGGAGGAACCTCCTTTACATTACACAAATGAACAATTCTTCGATGATACAAATGACAAAACCTCCTTTCTCTATATAGGAGTCGAAGGGGTTAAAATATAATCAAAGCCGACACAACAATAATAATATAAGGGAACAAAAATAACAATAGTGGGCTTCTACGGGGCACAATAATAACAATATGGGGACAATAGGGGTACAAAAATAACAATATGGGGACAATAGGGGCACAACAATAACAATAAGGGATATAATGACAATAATAATGGGGGAATCACTAGTATTATAGGGACCTAACACTATTTCAACAAAGAGAACCATTGACTTAAAAATAAAACGTTGAGCTTATCTATTTGATAATACACTATAACTATGTTGACTTGATACATGTCTGAACCCTTGGATATTTTCAATGGCCATCATAATGTTTATGTAACATCTACATTGTTTAACAAAGAAATAAACACGTAATAGCAAGAGATTTTGCTACTTATTGTGGAACAATTGGATCTTCTTCAATGGATTTACTGTAAATTAGTTTTGTTGATTGTAAATCAGAAGATAATTTGTTCGTGATTTCTCAAAATATATATTTTCCAGTTGTGGCTATCCATTCAGGATTTGTAATTCCCTTTTGGAACTATCCATTCAAAATTAACAACTGTTTGAACTTGAAATTGGAAACATGACTGATAAAAGTAAGTCCTAAATTATGAGATGTTGCTGGTTAGAAGACATAAATTAGAAGATATGGTTGATCGTCGGAACACTTAAAGTTAACAAGCACAACCGATCAATAGTAACTTGAATTTGAAAAAACCTAATAATATCAAGTGTTATCACATCATGTTTACACAGATTTATCACATGAGTGTACAAAGAGTGTCATTAAACATCCTTGTACAATTTTTGTGAACTAACACGTCTAAATTCATTTCTTTAAAATCTCACATATCATGGAAGTACCTTATTGTTTAAGCCCTAAAAAAGTAGTGGTAATGAAATCACAATAGAGATAAATTCTATCACCCCTTCTGGCCTTCCACCATTGAGGCAAGGTGACTTGCATATTCTAGATTCTACACTACATATTAACAATGTAAAGGCCATTGCACAATTTTTATAATATATTTGTAATTTATGTAAAAAATACCTGGGTACTTGCAAGGATCTTATAGATAATATATAAACCTTGAGTAATGTGAAGTAACATTAAATTCATTTGCAATATAACAATAATGTTTCCAATGGACGAACAAATGGGAGGTGCAAGTAATTTAAGCATTCAATTATTACTATTGTAAAAGCCTTGTAGGGGTTGGGGGTCAATGTTTTATTTCCTCCTTAATTGTTTGACTATATGAAACTGTTTTCCTGTTAGTATTATGTTTAGTATCTGGGTTTTCTCTCAGGAATGTAGGTTCTCATCTACATTTACATCAAAACTTTATTTTCTGGCCCAAACACAATTTGAGAAATGACAAAATCTTGTGAAAACTATACCTATTTGTATACACTGTCATTAATGTAAGTTATTACCATGATCTTCTTGTCTCACCTTTATTGTTTAGAGGTGTTGGGAACAATTCATTTGAAGCCTTCCCAATTTTCGTTACATTTAGAATCTCCGAAAAATGAGGAACTTCAAATACTTTCAAATGAAACAATAAAAGGCTTCAATTATTACTACACATTTTGAACCTCCTAAAGGAAAATTCTATCATATTTGTATGGTTTGTATCCTTCTTGTGAAATCACTGTAAAATTCAAACATACTCCATGGTGCAAGACCAATGCCTTGAATTTATTCATCCAAGATTGCATTATCCTTCAAAGATGCTCCAAAATCATTCCAATAATAATTGTGATTGGCTATCGTCTTTAGGTTGGTAGGGTGATAGGGGATTAGAGGAAATAACTTATCAAATAGGCAAAAAAATTCTTAGTGCAATTCTTTAGTTATTTTCTAGCTCATTAGATTGTTTGGAAACTTTTTATATAGCTTTCAAAGCTAATATTAGCAATTATAAGACTAAAATTTATACAACCCACTTCATGTCCACATTTTTCCTTAGGAGATCCATTCCTTAGCAACCTTTCTCGGTTCCTCAACCTTGGCCCTTACAGGATATGGGTGGAAGGCCTTGTAGACTATGGATCCAAATGACAAAAAAGAAGAGTATAGGAAACTTGTGTAATCCAAATTACCAAGATTTAATCGTGACAAAAGTTAGATGTACATATTTCTAACCAATAGGCAAATATGACATAAAGTAAAAACAAATTGAATGTGAAGAATACATGCTAAAATATGTTAAACCCCAAAGAAATGTCACAAAAACCCACTGGCACATACCTGCCAAATAGTAAAGTAAGTTCTGGAAATTGTTGAAAGGTGGACTTTAAAGATTATAATAGTTGACAATTAATTTCTCTAAAACTCTAACATATAAACAATATGCTCCTGAAAATGCCTAAAATGCGCACTCAAAAAAATTAATCACAGGAAACCTTTCAAAGGTTACATATAGCCGAGGTTGTGAGCACCTCAACATTCTCTTAGAGATTATGTAAAAGACATTTGTAAGACACCTATAATACATGCAGAGATGTCACATATAATACTTTGACAATTGAATTAAATATAAATCACCACGTCTGATCCCATGGGACCAAAATTTTACCAATTGTTTACCTTTATGGGCCCACGACCTTACTACTTGTCTCTCTTATGATAAACCAATGCCCAAAGTGCACTATGGAAAAAAGTCGCTTTGATATTTAAGATATACCCGACTTAACCCCACCACCAAATGAGGTTTTGGATATTCATTTAGCTTTCTAAATCAAGCTTTCCATAACTTATTTTTTCTTTTGAATTTGAACTCACGAAAGTGGAAAGTGAGTTCAGGTTGCGTTATATACCCATCCCTCTACTGAGGGTGCTACCATTGTTAATCAAGACAATTGCCTTTTGATGCTTGATGTAGCCTATCCGTTTTAGGTTCTAAGGAGTGAAAGTTCCATATCAGGCATGAAGGGAGATTAGGGGTTCCTCCAAGGGAGTATTTGGTTCTGGCTTTTCCTAAGGGGTAGGAGTTGTGTCAAAACCATCAAGCTCGAGGGTGTCTTCCACAAGTATGTCTTCCAACTGGGTGGGAGGGGTCACATCTATTTGAAATAAAATATGCTCTTCACATTTGTGACTTGAGACATACCTCTTATCACAACTATACCAAAGTCAAAGGCACTGGTGACATTCTTCCATTTTTGCTAGGGACAATTTATGGACTTTCAATGGATGAGAATTCAAGGGGTTAGGCCCCATGGATGTGGGTTTGAAACTGAATAAATAATTTGTTTAAGGCCCAAGGAAGAGGGAAACTGAAAAACTAATTCGTTTAGGGCCCAAGCAAGAGGGCACACTATGAGGGTTGACGAGTTTCAGTTTACGTAGGTTGGAACTTGAGCCATGGATGAGAGGTTGGAAATCAATTAGGCCCACGGGGTTTGATTTTGGTGAATGACCAAAATAGTAGTATGGTTGGAGTGATAGACTCGCCTTAGTAGTAGATTCAACACTTGCAATAATAGGTGAAATAGTTTCAAGATAACAACTTCCCCTTAGAAGTTGATTTAAGGTCTTACTAATTCAGTTGATTTAAGGTGTTTCATGTAGCCGATTTATTGGGCTTGCTTGTGTACTTCTTTCATATAGGGGCTATCCAGTGGGTCCCTACCTACTCTAAAAACTTGCATATGCCCACAGATAGGGGGGTTGCTATAGCGAAAAGGGAGACACCAAAGTTAAGAGAGCCCAGATAACCAAATCCAAAGCCATAGCCTAAATAGCCAGATCCAAATCCTGATGGTTCCCTTGAGCTTGAGCCTTTTCCTTTAGCCTCATGACCCACGTATGATGATAATATTTTTGGCATAGGATTCTGACTCTTTCGTCCTCACATGATGGATATAACACAATTAAAATCTCCCTTGGTCCTTACAAAAGATTTAAACTTTGTGAAACAAATATTATATAAACGTTGATTTTGGTGCATTTATTTGGCATGGGGGTCCGACCCTCAAAACCTTAGCACTGCAACCATGTGACCTCCGCCAAGGACCAGGAGCTAAGCAGCAGGGGTCAGCCCATGAAGGGCCCACCGATGGTCATATGGCCTTGATGTGACTGTAGTTGTGAAAGAGACAAGGTCTAGCTAGAGGCCCCAAAACTCGGCCCCCAACGTGGTTGCATGGGCGCCATGTGACCGAGATTTTCAAGATAAGGGCTATTGGCGAATTTAATGAGGCAACAAATTTCCCCCAGTGCTGTGGGAATCGCGTCGGCGCGGGGCGAAATTTTCTCCCCACGTGGCCGCCAAGGGCGGAAATTGTGGAATAGTTAGTAGACAAGTTCGATTTGTAGAACGAATAGTAGTAAAACTTAGGGAGATCATAACTTTCTTAGTTTTTGCTATTTTTGGGAGTAGAAAGAGGCTAGACAAGGGTTTTTGATAGTTATGAAGCCATTGGAGCTATTTTGGAAGCCATTTGAGAACTTTATATTTATGTAATCACTATTTTTATGAGCATAATGGTAGAGGCCCAACCATTAGAAGCTGGACCGATAGTCTCTATTTTAGTTTGATTTGAGTTCAGTTTGTATTTGAATATAT
Source organism: Pinus taeda (assembly GCA_000404065.3). Taxonomy (NCBI): domain Eukaryota; kingdom Viridiplantae; phylum Streptophyta; class Pinopsida; order Pinales; family Pinaceae; genus Pinus; species Pinus taeda. The sequence goes on along the minus strand of APFE031402035.1, from coordinate 40,818 downwards.
ATTTTTCCATAAAGAAATGAAAAAGAAAGATGATAATCAAAATATCCATGTGAATTTTTAATCAATTCATATTATATACCTCTAAAATATCCAGGCCATCCTTCTCTTCTATTTGATAGAGATTTATTGTGCATAGAAGAATAATGAATTAACTATAAAATACAATGATGCAATATATTAACCAAGGAAAGAAAAATGACATGGTTGTGGTATTTGTATGCTCAAAGGAAATCCAACAATGGTTTCATGCTTTCTTTATCATGAAACAATCTTGAAGACAAATGTCAGTTCAAAAATTGAACTTAATGGAAGATGGAATATCAAATAAGAGTAAATATATGTTATTTTATCTACATTGATGATAGAGTTTTAAATGCGATAACTAAATATAAGACTTCAAAGTTTAAAAAAAAGGAAGCCCAACATAGAGCATACTATAACACATATTTTAAAGTATGTTTTGCACTTCTAATAAATGAATTGAAAGAACATTCCCTAAAAATTTTGCTTTGAAAAATTCACCATAAATCTAGAGAAAAATACCTTGTGATTTCATAAACCAGTAACACTCCAACTACTCCTCTGTAATAATATCTTGTGATAGATCCAAATGACTCTTGTTCGGCATGCAAGATGCCAAAAGAAATGTTTTTTCAATGCTTATGTAGTTCTCAACAAGGGATATGCCATTGTGACTTAGCAAGCTTGCAGTTAAGAAGGTATCATACATACAATCACGACAAGGGGGACCCACAAGAAACCATTTTGCATATTCAACTAATTGTTTAAAATGCAGGGAGAATATTTTCTCAAACAAAGTTATTATTAAAACTAGGAAAAAATCAATTATTAATCACCTTGTGGATAAATATATATTCCAAATAGAAATAATCAACTTCTATGGATTTCTTGTGTATAATGAAAATATATAGCAATATTCCTCCCAACTTTTATTTCACACTATCCTACCCACTACAATAGAAACTAGCAAAGATGCTATAAAAATCTAATCATAAACGACGACAAAATACATTCTTGGTGACAAGGAAAATGTATGTTTTGAAGAGTTATCAGGTTGTCATGCAATATAACTTATGTTAACATTGCCATGGACTATTTTGTTATCAATCCATTCTAGATATTTCCTTGGCTTCAGTGTGCAAAGACATTCTTCTGATAAGGCCATCCATAGCTAAGTTCTCTTGCCACTCAAACACTGCCAAGAAGTGAATATAATGAATATGCAAGTAAATTTCCCTTTTTAAGATTATAGCAAGAACTAGTGAATCATGCATGTAATATTTCCTAAACAGATCCAAATTGTATGCACAATGTTGAAGCTTTTAATATTTTTATGGTTGCCTTGTCCAACATTATCCATAAAGAAAAGTTGCATGTCATACTTCAGTAGAAATTTTTGACTAGTAATTGTGCAATGTGCATCAATATGCATTGCTTTCTACTTTGTCTTGACTCCTAACTCAGGAATGGCTTGTAACAAGGAAAATTCATTACTAATTTGTCCTGACTCCTAACTCAGCCAACAATGGCTTGTAACCAAACAAATTGAAAATGAACTTATTGATAGAGCCTACATCTAGAATAATGAGGCCTGCTCATATAGGTTTTTTCTGTGCATCAAAAGAACACATTGGAAGAGGTGTTCATACCTTAAGGTGCAACATAAGAAGCATATGGAAGGATTAGCACTAGAGGAAAATGAATAGTATCATGCCCACTTAAAATGCAAGAAATCCATAAAATAAAGGACCGACTCAATTTGCACTTATTCATCCTCTTCTGCAACAAAAATGCTATCAAAAGCACCTTTCCAATTTGAAATTTGTATTCACTTTTCCATTCCCTCTCTATTGGTACCTATTGAACATAAGTAGAGTTAGAAAGTTAGAAGGAATACACTTTAGGCATTTTATTTTCCAAATTTACTCCCTCGCATTGAATGTCTTATCCCACTGACTACATCATGCCATTTCTAGACATCAACAAATTTATCTTTATCTAAACACACATGCACATACTGACTGACTTGTCAAAACATCATCTTCAAAAAGATTTACCAATGAATTCCTTGAGTGTCTCACACTTTCAGAATAAAAATCATTCGACAAAATTAGGTTCTTACAGTTGAATGGAACTTGGAAGGGATATCTATTATAAAATTTCACTCTATTTCTCATAAAAATTACTATAAGGCTTTTCCACCAAAAAAAAAAAATATTTCATGAAAGTCGCTTAAGGGGCTTGCTAAACACCAAGCCACAACACAACATGACCATGAAGGAAAAATGGAAAACTAAAGTAGAAACTATATAGATCAGCGCACATAGATTCGTGAATTAATTTAATTTCTTTATAGCATAAGACATAACTATACATTATGATTAACAATCAACATGTAATCCTTTTGTAACACCCTCCTCCCACATCTACCCAAATAACTATTCAACCAGGATAAACATGCGACGAGAGGCTACTATGATTAGATTTGACCTCCTATGTGACCTTAAGGAAATGGAATCGACAGAAACATGACACACAGTCATTCAACATCAGCTTCAAGACCCACAAAAACCAATCCAACACTTCAGACAACTTTCCCTTTGGTCCTACTGAAGTTTTGACCATCTTAGGCCTTAGTTTCTCTCATGCTATAGGAATGACAACGTCTAGAAACCCAAAGTCGTTCTCAGAGGCTTATGTGCGAGCGTCCAGAAACACAATTTTCCAGTTCTGTGCTAATGACCCTGGGATTTAAGCCACTTTTTCAGGCCCAGAGCCCAGGTCACTACCCATAATGGAGTGATATCTTAAGATCGGTAAAAGAATAGGAAAACAATGATGCCAAAGCCATAAGTTGAACAAGACCTTAACTAGACCCCTACTAGTCATGACACACATTTCGTCAAACACATCATCAACATGTAACCTACAGGTGTAAACAACATAATTAAGTGCAGGGATCTAATACTTATTTGAGAATCACTATGAACCATTGTTCCCTCATGTCATTTGCTACATTATCATCTATTAGGCCATATATACATTATAAACATATCAACAATAAAATCCACATATACATCAGTACATTTACACATGAAAATCAAGGGAATGAATTTCTCATTAATAAATGCAATAAACCGACTGGAGATGGGACTACCATGTTCCACTCGACCATAGATTGGCTAAGCTAAGTCTCTCTTCAGCCAATCACCCTCGTGCCATATTCCAAGCATAAATGTGGGACTCATAGAACACACTAAAAAACACCAACAAACATGGATGCCACCAGAGTTCTATGCCTACACCGTGAGGAATTTGACTGCCTCCTAGTCTCTCAGGCTTTACTATAATACACGAACTGATCCAGGGATCAATAAGCCCTACATCGAGACACACTCTTGAGGCTTTACCGTACATCCCATCATAGGACTACTAGGCCCAACAGAGACAAATCCACCTCTTGGATTTACCGCATATCCCGACATTCACTGGAAAGTATTCCTTGGCCCATCGAAGCACACAATATGTCTTTATCGCAACCCACAATCTGGTTTAGAGGTTACTAGGCCAGTGGCTTTACCGTGATCCACAGTCTGGATCAAGGACCACTAGGCCATGTGTTTGTCAGTTCAGAGATCTATCCCACTAAGCTTTGAATCCATCCGGCCATCCCACATTAACCGAATATGAGAAAACCATCTCATCAAAGCTGTTAGGAAATGGCAAGGCTAGGCTGAAGAACATTACCAAACCTAGCAAAACCCATGCCATGATAGAAAAGAACCACATGCAATACCATACATGCAAAATCTAAAAAGGAAAATACACATGCAAGTCGATACCTGCAATGAAACCTATTGTAGCTAGTTGAGCCTGCCTTTCCCTGCTTGATCTTTGCTTCCTCTTGCCTTCTCTACCTTTCTTGCAACAATGCCAAAGTGCTCCAAGAAAACTCTAAGTGTCCAAGAGTGAGAGGGAGAGAGAGAATAGAAGAGAGCTCCAAAACTGAATTGATTAAGCTTGCCCACTGATCCTCAACAGACTTTTTATCAACGAGTCCTCTATTTTCTTCATTTTCCTTTAATTTCCTCCTCACATGCAACATGTGACCTTTCACCTTCCTTTTCTCATAATTTCCATTATTTTCATAATTAGATGTGTCAAAAATTCCATTTTTCCTTTCCAAATCCTTAGCCATTTCCTTTTCCAATTTCCTTAGCCATAAATAACCAAATGAACACCCACACTAGGATGTCTTGACCAAAATTCAACTTGGAATACGTGTCCCATCAACTGTGGTCTTATATATTTTTACATGGAATTTTTACCAGGGTTGTTACAAAACCCTCCCCCTTGGGGGAACATCGTCCTTGGTGTTCAATGACACTTATAACCAACAAGATTACTGAAAACAAAACATATTTCCCATGGAGATTTATAACACAACTCATTGCAGTATTTACAATGAATGACCTGCTCAAAATAAAAACATCAAATAACAACCATACCACATATTGGAGCTTTATAACACATCTCATTACAATATTTACAATAACCACATATACACATATGCCCATTTGCTAAACCAACAAATAAAGGATATGGTGTCTGCATCCACAACAAGGGAATCCAGAGGCTCACACCTCTACCCTCAAAGTAATAATAGGATTCACCTCCTTCCCAGGAAGCCCAAAATCCACTGCCATAGTCAAAGCTGCATCCAATGTCCAACGCTACAATCCTCTGCCACTTGTCCTCTCAGCGAACAATCACTGACTCATTGTTCCGGGGTGCACTCCAATGTGCATATGATTCCATCTGGCAATGCTCATGACCAAAACAAATATGTCCTTGACATTTCCTTCTCTACTACACAGTCCCTCTGGAAATCTAGTCACCCCTTCCGTGCAGCCACTCACCTTCCAAGTTCCCTGACATCCCCTATCCCGGGTGATCCATCCCTTGTCAAGGATTACTCACATCGGAAGGTAAAACAACCAAGGAATGCTCAAAACCATCATACTAGTCTTAGCATGCTCATGGAAATCAATGGACACTATTGGGTACCATTGTCCCACAATGGCCCTGCTCCTGAAGTGCTTTACCAGCATACTGTTGCATGTTCCAATTTCTTTCGCTGTTGCTACCAGTTCTTGCTGTCAATTTCAACCACCCAATCGGGCATGTTCATCCATCTTGTTCCAAGCACATAATTTCCATTAGATTCAAATAAATTGAAATAACCTCAAATCATACCTCATTGGTAGTTCGTCAATAAGGTACACTTGCAATCCTGTTAGCTTCCTATCACAACAAGTCAAACTAACTATTTGATCAAAACATCATGTATAAACATATCACATCTGGTTATCTCAAAACACAACCATCATAGATCAACATCATAAATCACATGTAACCATCATAAACCAGAATCATAGATCATATGCATAATAAAACTAAAGTAAAATACTGATACTTACCCTTTAATCAATCCTTAGCTTCTATCTTTTTCTTTATTCCGTATGGATTCTGGATTAGTTGACACACCCGACAATCACCGAGTGCCTTCTCCTCAACCATGTGCATGTACACATAATGTGCATCACACACATACAATCACACACTACATATAACACCATGCAATACATGCACCTACACCTGACATACAACACATACACCTACACTCGGTGTACAACACAACACAAATTCGTATATGGAGTGCAAAACAATGAATGCATATGTCATGATACCATGACTACATAATGCATATATATAGTACCGCATGCCTGCAACACAACATGTATGACATGCACTCAATCCCACATGTACACCAATATCACATGTACAAAGCACCACCTGCACAACATCACATGTACATGGCACCACTTGCACAACGTGTACACAATGCCACATGTACATTGCACCACTGTACAACATGTACACAATACCACATGTACACAATACCACGCACACGACAGGTACGCGACACTACATGTACACAGATCCACATGCACGACATGTACACAACACCACTTCCACACAACACCACTTGGACACAACGCAACTTGTACAATATGTACACAACACCACATGCACACAACAACACTTGTACAAGCATGCACACAACACCATATGTACATAGCACTGCATATCTAACATGTACATAGCATCATCTGTACACAAAACTGCATATCCAATCATGCGCACACCACCGTATGCAATATTCACACAACACTATCTGTACCATCCTGTACATAACAATGCATAAACAACATGTACACACACTATATATTCACAACACCGCATGTGCACACATCATAGATGCAACATGTACAACATATACAACATATGCACAACAGTAGTACCGCGCATCCAAAACCACACTTTCCTTACCAAGAAACCTTGCTTCCAGTGCCTTATCCATGCTTCTCCTAGCATGTCGTAGACCACACCGCTTTCACTTTGCTGATGTATCTCTCAGTATAGCCTGTCCATAACATAAGTATACACATAATACAAGCATACAATATAAATCCATATTCACATGATATTGACCTCATATATTTGTCATGATTACTCTTCCCACTTGATTCCTTATAGCCAGGAACTTCTTCATGCCATTCACCTGCATTAGCAATCATTAAGCCACAAGAACGATTCTTGATGATCTGCCAGACAATGACATAGATACATGGATACATACATACATATATGTAAACATTAGCATAAACAATCATGATCCTATCAGACAACGATATGCACACATACATATATATACACATAAATGTTAGCGTTAATAATCATGATCCATGACGACCCTGTCAAACATGACATACATACACACCTACATGTATACATATATAAACATCAACATAATCACGATCATAACATAATTACGAGTTATTAAGGTTAAGGGTTAAGAGAACTTCCTTTATTCATGCAACACATGCACAACATTAAGAATAGTTGTTCCCAACATAGCCAAGGCATATGACGCCTCAAATCCATTTACTTTACCTTTTTGGTTACCTTTCTCATGACTTTATTGCCACTATCCATTTACCACAATGGACCCAACCAATCCAACCAACTGTCATAGTCTTACCTTCCGCTACGCTTACTCATGCACAAAGCTTCATCTGTGTCTTACATTACCTATTGGGTACCGCACAGCTCTCCTTGAGCTCCATTAACTTTCCTCTTTCCCAACCAATTCCCAAGACTCAAAACAATAAAAGGCAAGAAAAAAAACAACAACAAGAAGACCATGAAAACCAATATTGATACGACACCACAACAAAGTGGCATAGATATGCACTAGACATAAGCAAAATCACAAATCAAGCGCAACAATCGCAAAAGACCAAAATCACAAGACTAACCACATACACCATGAATCAATCCCCATGGTTACCAAGGAAAGCTCAAGCATAACCTTCTTCAAAATTTCATGGAAATTTCTTTGCCATGCAATCCCCTGCATCATACAACCATAAACACATAACTCTCAGTGCATAAATAAATATAGCAATACAACAATTGCCTCATATTGTTGTGCCAAGCACGTTGCTTGCAACTGAACACATCTACACCATCTCTCAAGGGACTCCAATCTTTTGACAATTCCACTAGCAAGTACGTGTTCATGAATATAGCACGTATCCACATAATGTCCGACAAGATTAAGGTTAAGAAGACTTCCTCTAGGCAAAGCACTCATTCGTTTGGAATTAGGGTTTCCAAACATAGCCAAAGGAATTCTTGCCCACTTCCTTTCTTTGACCTTTTTACTTTGTAATCGAGGCTTAGTTATATAAACACATCAACTATTACCTTGTGACGCTAATACCAAGCATGTTTCTTGCAACTGCTCACACATGTCAACCACATGTTCCAAATATCAAGACAATCATATCTATCAGTTTGAAATCAACTTTTACCAAGGCTAACAATCATGTTATAATCCCTAGTCAACTCATAGTCATTAGACATAATGCTACAACTGTCAACTACATTCAAGTACATATCAACTGTCTCAACACATATGTTCTAGTACAATCTTCTTAAAACAAAATCATTTGAACACATACTCATATTGTGGAATTCATTAAACGTTCAACCAAGTTGCAACATACCATGCTAAATAAATTAACTAGATGACATAATCAAACAATCAAGCACGAAATATATGACATAAGCAAACTCGTACCTTACGGTAACTCAAGGAGGAGATCTTGTCTGCACAATCAATCTATGTTAGCACGGTACCACTTCACGACATATCAACTCAAATATAAATCATGATATCCATAACAGTAACTAACTAACATGTTCACATCATAAGCTCATAATTTTTTTTTTTCGATCATGCATAACAATTACATATGTACGATCAATGTATATTGGTATGACACCGTATCACAAATATGTCATCTCCTACCTGAATATCATAACCATAACCATCTGCATAGGTAAAACCATGTTAACACAATACATATAACATCAATATCTTCTATGCAATGAACATAACCATCACGCATATGACCAATCCAAATTACAACATCAAGATTTCAATGAAATAACCCTAATCATCAAGTTAATAGGATATAACAACAATAAGTTATATATCATGCTCATAAACAACATATAACCTAATCATCAAGTTATCTAACATAAAATAACAATAGCAATGTGTACAAAATACGTAACCATAACATCAAAATACATGTACATAAACCTGATGTATATAACCCTAATTCATATAACAATCCTTAACCTACGTACCTGCATTCCCAACATACAAACCTATATGACGACATGCTCTTGCCTCAACGTCCAATGCTGCAACTTCACTTTGATTATCTACATCTCCTACTTTACCTCATTCAAGACATTAGCATCATAACATACCCATAGCACCATGATGACCTAAATTGCATAACATGACTTCACAAGGCATGCTTGACCGACTATTCATGCATAACTATAACCAAGACCATACATGCATAACAAATGCATATAGACATAAACACATGAGTACAAAACCATATACACATCCTTCTAGTTAGAGTCTAGACATCAATGCATGCCCATATCAACTTCACAAACCATGACCTCATGCATGACAACAACCATTACTCCATTGGACACATTTCCCCATGCAACCATCAACATGCATAAGCAATGCATAATCAACTACACATACGCATGAACACATTTAGTCAAGCATAAGCGATAATACTTGTAACCAATCTACAAGACTGATACATGTAATCAAACATACAAGAATGCAACCTAACATACAAGGATGTAATCAAGTGACATATAACAATATGTAACCAGTCATATACTTATGACGATGCATTCCACAAAATCAATATCAAGTTCCTCATGACAACCTTACTATGAACATGATCAACATTATGCAATGCAACAAGCACATGGAACGCAAGTGTAGGAGACACACATGAAACTGACATGCATGCATGACCAATATACACCACCCATCTAGTTTGAGGGGTGAACCATGCTTTGATACCAATCTGTAACACTGCTCCTCCCACATCTACCCAAGTAACTAGCCAACCAGGGTAAACATGCGATGAGAGGCTACTTGATTGGATTCGACCTCCTATGTGACCTTAAGGAAGTGGAATTGACGAAAACATCATACATAATCATCCAACATCAGCTTCAAGACCCATAGAAACTAATCCAACAATTCAGACAACTTTCCCTTGGATCCTGCTGAAGTTTTGACCATCTTAGGCCTCAGCTGCTCTCATTCTATAGGCATGGCAGTGTCCAGAAACCTAAAGTTTCTCTCACAGGCTTATGTGCCAGTGTCTAGGGACCCAATTTTCCAGTTCTGTGCCAACGACCCCAGGTTTTAAGCCACTTTTTCAGGCCCAGAACACAAATCATTTCCCATAATGGAGTGATAAATTAATATCAGTAAAAGAACATGAAAACAATGATGCCAAATCGATAAGTTGAACAAGACTGTAACCAGACCCCTATTAGCCATGACAGGCATTTCATCAAACATATCATCAATATGTAACCTACAGGTGTAAACAACATAAGTAAGTGTAGGGATCTCATACTTATCTAAGAATCACTATGAACCGATGTTCTTTCATGTCATTTGCTACATTATCATCTATTAGGCCATAGATACATTATCCATTCATTTACAAGTAAAAACATGCTAAGATCCATACATAGTTGTTGTCATAAAACATACATATAACCAGCGTAATAGGGACAAAAATATCATAAACATATCAGCCATAAAATCCACATATACATCAATATATTTACACATGAAAATCAAGGGAATGAATTTCTCATTAATGAATGCAATAAACCAACCGGAGATGGGACTACCACGTTCCACCCAACCATAGATTGGCTAAGCCAAGTCTTGCTTCAACAAATCACCCCCATACCATATTCCAAGCATGAATGCAGGACTCATAGAATGCACCAAAAAACACCAACATGCATGTATGCCACCAGATTTCTCCACCTACACCGTGAGGAATTTGAGTGCCTCCTAGTCTTTCAGTCTTTACTGTAATCCACAGTCCAATCCAGGGATCACTAGGCGCTACATCGAGACACATCTCTAGGATTTACCATACATCCCATCTTGGGACTACTAGGCACAATGGAGAGAAATCCGCCTCTTGGTTTCACCATATATCCTACCATTCACCGGTAAGGATTCCTAGGCCCATGGAGGTACACAATCTGGCTTTACCACAACCCATAGTCTAGTTCAAGGGATACTAGGCCTGTGGCTTTACAGTGATCCACAATCTAGTTCAGGGACCACTAGGCCATGTGTTTATTAGTTCAGAGATCCACCTCACTCAACTTCGAATCAATTCGTCCATCCCACATTAACCGAATATGAGAAACCCATGCTATCAAGAAATGGAAAGGTTAAGCTGGAGAACATTGTCACACTTGGAAAAACCCATGCCATGATAGAAAAGAACCATATGCAATACCATGCATGCCAAATCTAGCAAGGAAAATACACATGCAAGTTGATATTTGCAATGAAGCCTATTGTAGCTGCTTGATGCTGCCCTTCCTTGCTTGATCTTTGCTTCCTCTTACCTTCTCTGCCTTTCTTGCTCCAATGCCAAAGTGCTCCAAGAAAACTCTGTGTCCAAGAGTGAGAGAGAGAGAGAGAGAGAGAGAAGATAGAAGAGAACTCCAAAGCTGAACTAATCAAGCCTACCCACTGATCCTCAGAATCCTTTTTATCAGTGAGGCCTCTATTTTCTTCATTTTCCATCATTTTCCTTCTATTTCCTCCTCACATGCAATGTATGACCTTTCACATTCCTTTTCTCCTAATTTCCATTATTTTATAAATAAATGTGCCAAAAATGTCATTTTTCCTTTCCAAAGCCTTATCCATTGCCTTTGCCAGTTTCCTTAGCCATAAACAACCCAATGAACACCCATACTAGGATGTTTTTCCCAACATTTAGCTTGGAATACGTGTCCCATCAACCTTATTGTTATATATTTTTACATGGATTTTTAACCAAGGCTATTACACCTTTATGAGGAAGAATGTGGATAGAAGTCTCTGCTACTCTAGATTGATGGACATTGACTGGTAGAGTAGAGGATGGGGGTGGAAGAGTAGGTGAATTTGTTGCAAAAGAAGCAATAGATATAGGTGTATTTGAAGAGTGTGGTATCATAGATGGAAGATTTGTAGTGTTCGCACCATCTTTGGAAAATTGAGGTAGCAATGTATCAAGACAACCTTCTTGAGCTCTTTGAGTTATGCTCTGATTCTCTATGACATCCAGGCCAACCAAATTCTTTGAATGTTTCAATGGGATACTTCCCATGCTGTTTGAACTTTCTCAAGCCAATTCTAGGGATTCCATTGACAACATGAACATATAGCTTCTCTAAATTCCTTCTATCAACTAGTGGATCAAATTGGAAAGATCCTAATCAACTGCAATGAAGAGAAAAATTAAGAGTCTAGAAGATTCATCACTATCTTCTAGTTTTTTGTATTATTCCATCATATTATCAAGATCATCCTTAGAGGTAACAAAAACAAGAGCATCAAGATCCTCACCAGGTATTTTATACTTCAGAATAAGAGACATGCCATAAATGTCTCTAATCTTGTGCATACGTTCCTCATTGCTAATATCCTTATTCACATGGATGATCTAGGTCTCACCCCCCACATACTTGAGCTTCCCATCACTTGGCCTGGGTAGGATTTTTCCTCCAAATATACACATGAGCATTACCTTCCATGAGGGAGAATCATTTTATGTCCTTGAAAGGTAAGTTGATATGTGGAGTTTGAAGACATTTGTTGAAGTCTAGTTTGCTTAGAAGAATGAGCAACCAATCCTCTATCCAGTTGATACATACCATCATCAAAATAGTGGGAATTTTTCATTTCTTGGACAAATTCAACATATGTAGGATTCAAGTTTCTCCCAAAATCACCAAGTTACCTTTGTTTGTTTCCCACATAGATATTTCACAATTGCTACCTGAATCTATTCGACCTATGCCAAGTATGTATTTTATATCCTCATAAACATAGGGGTTAGCCTTAGGAAAATTTACCTTCGGAACTGGTACCTTTCCAAATCTAGATCCCTTTTTGATCCTTGATCATTCCTGTGAAAATTCTAGAGAAAATTCCTCATTTAGTATAAAATAAATGGCAGCCCAACATAGAGCATACTATAACACATATTTTAAAGTATGATTTGAACTTCTACTAAATGAATTCAAAGAACTTTCCCTAAACAATTTGTTTTGAAGAAGTCACTATAAATATAGAGAAAAGTACCTTGTGATGTCATAAACCAGTAACACTCCAACCGCTCCTCTGTAATATGGTCTTGTAATAGATAGAAATGACTCTTGTCTAACCTGCAAGATGCCAAAAGAAATGTTTTGTCAATGCCTATGTAGTTCTCAACAAGGGATATGTCATTGTGAATTAGTAAGCTTGCAGTTAAGAAGGCATCATATAGACAATCACGACAAGGTGGACCCACAAACAACCATTTTTGCATATCCAACTGATGGTTGAAACTACAGGGAGAAAAAATTTCTCTAACAAAGTTATTATTAAAACTGGGAAAAATTCACTTATTAATCACCTTGTGGATAAATGTATATTCCAAACTGAAACTATCAAGCTCGATGGATTTGTTGTGTATAACACAAATATATAGCAATATTCCTTCCAACTTTTCTTTTGCATTATCCTACCCACTACAACAAAAACTAGCAAAGATGTTATAAATCTCTAATCATAAACAATGACAAAGTACATACTTGGTGATAAGGAAAATGTATGTTTTAAAGAGTTATTAGGTTGTCTTGCAATATAACGTATTGTAACATTTCCATGGACTATTTTGTTTTCAATCCATTCTAGATATTTCCTTGGCTTCAGTTTGCAAAGACATTCTTTTGATAAGGCTATCCATAGCTACGTTCTCTTGCCACTCAAACACCTCCAAGAAGTGAATATAATGAATATGCAAGTAAATTTCCCTTTTTAACATTATAGCAAGAACTAGTGAATCATGCATGCAATATTTCCTAAACAGATCCAAATTGTATGCACAACGTTGAAGCTTTTAATTTTTTTTTTTTTTTTTTTAATGGTTGCCTTGTCCAAGATTATCCATAAAGAAAAGTTGCATGTCATGCTTCAACAGACGGTTTTGACCATTAATTATGCAATGTGCATCAATATGCATTGCTTTCTAAGTTGTCCTAACTCCTAACTCATGAATGGATTGTAACGAGACAAATTCCTTACTAAGTTGTCATGACTCCTAAATCAACCAGCAATGGCTTGTAACCAAACAAATTTAAAATGAACTTATTGATAGAGCCTACATCTAGAATGAAGAGGCCTGCTCATATAGGTTTATCTATGCATCATGTTATCACTCAGATTTTCCTAGAAGTTGTCAAAAGTAGGAAAGGGGTCCAAGGTAACCACAAACCAACTTTTAGGTACAGAATCTAGCCAATCTGTACCCAGAGAGGGCTCTCTCTTTAAGATTTAGCTTGGTTTTAAAAGATATTAGGCTAGTTATGAAGGCTTGGGGGTTTTGATTGTGTTTGGTGGTGGAATTAAGATGCAGATGGATAGAATAGAGTAGATCAGTGCATTGGGCTATGGAGTCAACTGCAGATGGCTAAACTGGATTTGGATGATTCAACAAAGGAGGGCTTAATAGGGCAAGATAGTTAAACAAGGAACAAATGATAACTTGAAAGAATGGAATGGTTTTGAAAGGGTCGAAGGGTAGTTAAGAATCCTTCAGCATGTTTCAAAAGAAGGGAAAATGAATGATCACTAATAAAAAGCAATTAATAATTTCTTATTAAATGACCAAAATGACAAACTAAGAAGTAAGAGCAATTAAGAATTCCTTGCCTATGATAGTTTGGAAGAAAACAATGAGAATAAAAACAATTTTAAAAACAGATTGTACTTATGCACTTTCTGAATTATACTTTTTTGTTTTAATATTCAGATATGAAAAATAATTGCGATATTAGACAAGAAAACAATAACACATGAGATATAGAATACTTATTTGTCCAATATTTGACACATGAATCCTGTAAGAAAGTCCCTTGCTTTATTTCTCCATCCAGCCAGCCATACAAGAGTTGATCAACAACTTTTTCTTTTCCAAAATAATAAGTCTATTGAAATGTCTAAGAATCCACACCCAATACTCCGAATGAGGGAGTACTTATACAAAATATTTACAATAAAATATCTCTTAACAAAGAGAGATATAATCTAGGAAGCCTAACTACATGTTACATAAAAATAGAGACAGATGGTCTCGAATATAGAAGATATAGGTGAATTGCTGCCTTGCTGTCCCTGTTTTTGCGAATGAGCTGGAGGCAGGCCTTATGATTGGGCATCTTGCTATCTAGCTTGTAATTCTGTGCTGGCTACCTGCTTTTGACTTTTGACTGATACTCTTTAACCTGTTCTGATACACTTTACCTGTTTTGTCCTCATTCACCTTCTTTTACCAAAACTGACCATGGTAAATATTTGATTTTACCAAAGTAATTAGCAAAATTTCTGTCATGTCTGTCCACCAGTTTTCATTTGGTATTCTGGTCCTTTGAAGCTTCCTAAAGATTTCGTTAGTTTCAGTATATTTGGCAAAGTTAGGCTGAACTGAAAACAAATGTTTTATCTCAT